>QODF01000026.1:4214918-4249332 GCA_024372805.1 Oostethus manadensis | reverse complement strand
AAGCAGAACATCGGTTTTAACACGTTTTTAAAAAGGTGTGGTTAGGAAAAATATCTATTTCGTTTGGATCAACAGGGGCTGCCTGTCACAAAAGGCGTGCGCTGACCTCTGATTGGTTCATATAAACTCATATCATCTGTTATGGCAGCCACCGCTGTTACAAAAGTTACACTACAGGCCTATCAGCTGCGGCAGCTCTAAGAATGGCTCACAGGGGCTCCAAGAGGCCTGCTGGTGCTGATGCGGTGTTGCATTCTGTATTTGGTTCTGGTGCACGAACACCGGGTCATCGTTATTACAAACTTCAAACAAACGCCAGAGGTGGGCAATTGTTTTGGGTTTACTTTAGAATTCTGTTTTCCTGTTTACAGTATTGCGCTCATCTGGACGGAGATGTCAGATGTTGTTCCTGGTATCTTTTGGAGCTTGGGGGTAAAAGTTCCCAGTGCACCAGATTAAAACATGACAAGAGTTCTAGTTCAGAAAAAAAAAGTTTTGTGGGCACTAGTGTCACGTTCTCCGTGGGTTTGCTTATTTTTGTCTGATCCGTGTTTTCTTTCTCTTGCAGAATTCCTCGAGCGGGCTGGAGGCGGGATGACTGGGCACACCTGAGGCTAATTACACCTCTCCTCATTTAAGCGAACTGCTAGCAGCCGGGCCTCTCTGGTTCTTTGTTTCCGGACAGCTGCTAGTCACCCTTGCTTGGACTTCTACTCTGTTGGGAATTACGGTACTTGTTTGCCCTTTTTTCGTCTTGAGGCTAGGTTAGCCCAGCTCACCCATTATTTCCTGACCTTCAGTTGCATGGTGACCTATCTGTTCATTTTTTTGCCTACACCAATGCTTTGTGTTCATGGAGTAGTTTTGGTGCACATACTCCTCCATTAGGTTACTATACTTTGATAAAAAGTGCTCTATTTTTTTTTGATGGATTATTTCATTCATTCATCTGTGACATTGTATTTGGTTTTGGACCCCAGATGTGGAGAAGTATGAGTCTTCTATCAGTCATATTTCTGGGATATTGATCAGGTCAGTTAAGTAGCAGAGGGGGTTGTTAATCCGTTTCGGCTGCTTTGTTGTTAATGAAATCAACAATGAGACAGACCCCAAAACAGGAATGCTTTTCCAGGTTGAGGCCACCGACTCCTCATCTCTTTTGGCTGATTTTTTACTGACTGACTTTCTGCTGCTGTAGTTTTTCATTTGGCTTGGATCAACATCTCTGTTGATAGTATGGTGCGGTACTTGGATGCTACAGAGGTTGCACAAGTAGTCCAACTCCTCCAGGATGGCACATCAATACGTACCGTTCCAAGAAGGTTTGCTGCGCCTCTTTTCCTCAACCATCCATTCACATTCATACCTAAGGACAGTTTTGGGTCGCAGATCAAACCAACATGCATGTTTTTGGAATGTAAGAGGAAACCGCAGAACCTGGAGAAAAGGCACGGGACGGACACGTGTTTTAGTGTCATTAGCACTTGAAATGAGGATTTTCTTTCATCAAGGGCACGGATAATGACGAGCTTTACTCGTTACATGCTCATACTCGGGAAAATTGCACGCGCCATAACGGATGCTCGTCTAAAACGAGTACCTGGCTCAGCCTTAGCTGAAATGTCATCACACATGCAGTAATTATGCAATTACCTACTTGCCTAGTTAAACCCAGATGCTGATGTTTTTTTGGCCTGGCAGTGTACAAGCCACACCAGTGTTTGCGTGAAAGAAAATGTGAAAGGTGTAATTTATAGACTTTCTAGATTCCATTTATTGCACAGCAGCCTTGTTGTCACCCCTTCCCCTTTTTCACACATCTTCCTCCTTTCTTCTTGAATGTGCTGCAGCTGCTCAATATTTCATACATTCTCATAAATAAAAGTCTGGAGAGGTGTTAAAAGCACAAGTCCCCCTGAGGAACAATCACCGAGCGAGAATGAGTAAAGAGTTTTTGCCTTTTGAAAAGAATTATGTTTGTTGAGTCATAAAACATGACCTTTGTGTTGGCTAGTAGTGTACTTAGTGTACAGTACATTGCAAAGACTAACGAGGTGACTGATAAACGCATATGAGCGGATATCTGGTTTGACAAACGAGAGGTGCCGATGGATAAGAATCAGCCAAAAACTTTGGATGATTGAATTGTAGAGTCATGCACCGGGTATTGCCAGACTAGCAATTGTTAGACAGCGGGTCTGAAAAAGAGCGCGAGTGCCAGCGAGTGTCGCCCCCTGTTTATCGCGGTTAATTGGTTCTGTGACAGGTGAATTTAGGTGATTGCTTATTTATTTATTTTTTTGCTTATTTTCATAGAAAAACCTATGTACTACCTTCGAGAGCGCTTTTTAACATTTTAAAACCCCTCACATTACACTAAATAATAAATAACACTCATACGCTTGTGTGTTACTACAAATGTCTTCCCTACGCAACGTGAAAGAGAGACGGACAGGAAGTGATGTCGGGGGTTCAGAGTTGTTTTTCAAAAGTAGCCAGTGTTTAAATTTGTTTTAGTATTATTTATTAGGAATTAAAAACCTGCAATAAAAGCCTGTTGTTCTGCTGATTAAATCTGAGACTTGTATTGCTCACCATTACAATAACATTACTGACACCTAGTGGCACGTGTAGAACACTACATTTCATCAACACCGTTGAATGTGTCATTCATATGCCTTATTGTACTTTATTGCATTTAGTCGTTTTTATGCTTGACAATTCTTCCTTCTAGCATGTATTTTGACTGGTAACACACATTCAACCATAAAAAAGCATGTTTTATTTATCCATACATTTGAGAAAAACCGTGATACAGGCGCCGATTATATATCGTTTTTGAATGGTATCACAACTCGTGTATCTGGAGGTGATTGGAATGGTCGGTGTTCAACGTCAGTGAAGGCTTGCTTAAGAGGGGAAGAGTGGATTTCGTTTTGTACTTCTACTCAATGCTAACTAAATTCCCAAAGCGATGAAGTCTTCACTGTCTTTGCAGAAGCTCTTCCAGCTCTGGTGAACTTTCGATTTGGCTTGCTCCCCAAACCATGCACTGACCCACACAACACACACTCAAGCCAAACACTGCATTTGTATTCATGCTGATGAAATATGAATATTATATTATGAAAGCTTATATTGTGAAGGTTGTTCCGGCGTTCCACTCTACCCTATATCGATGTTTTCTGTCTCAGTGGTAAACACTCTCACACTTAAAAGCTCATCTCAGTCAAAGTGTGACAGCAATCCAATGCAACAGTTGCCGTGCACTTTCTGTGTCACCTTTCATATGTTTTAAACTAGCTCCTCTCACATGAATTATTGATAACTAGCTGGCTGTTTCATGCTGAGTCTGAGCCAGACCAAAAACATGGACTGGATTCCTCCTGGTGAACATCCTTCTGTGTATGTCTGCAAGATGCACATCCACAAAAGCAGGTCAGGATGTAACCATGCAGTGTGAGATTTAGTGGAGATGATGCTTGATTCTGGTGAAACTGGAAGTGAAGGCATCAGCATGCAGAGAAGACTAGACTATTCGTCTTTGGTTTCACTGACACAATTGATTAATAAAACTAGAGCTCACTGGTTGATGGCAAGGACTACTGCTTCATTACCCCCCAATACACATGAACAGCACCGTGCCCGTGTCATGGCTGTGACGAGCGCTCTTGTTATTGTCGTCCCAGTGGAGCATCCGCTAGTCTTCGGGTTCTTCTTTCTGCCGGGAACTTACCTCTCTGTTAACAATATAATATTCATATTTTTGTTCTTTCATTACCATTGCATTCATGCAGTACAAAAGCACACCAACTTTATTTATAAGGCACTTTAAAAAGTAGTTGCTATGGTAACTGCTAAACAACGCTTGTGTCAATCTACAGATACTAAAAGCCCAACCAAACCAATCCATCCATCCATTTTCTATGCCGGTTATCCTCATTAGGGTTGCAGGTGTGCTGGAGCCTATCCCAGCTGGCTTCGAGCGGGAGGCGGGGTACACCCTGGACTGGTCGCCAGTCAATCGCAGGGCAGACAGACAAGCATTCACACTCACATTCTTACCTGTAATTTAATTTAGAGTCGCCAATTAAGGTAGCGTGCTTGTTTTTGGAATGGAGGAAACCGGAGTACGTGGAGAAAACCCACGCACGCACGGGGAAAACATGCAAATTCGAACCCACGTCTTCCAAATCTCCTGACAGTGTGGCCAGCATGCTAACCACTCGACAGCCACAGCAGTAAATGTCATGAGTAATTTCATAAAGCAAAATACTGATGTAACAAACTTTGGGGGTTTTCCTTAGGACAGTGGTTCCCAAACTTTTTGCAGCGCCCCCTTTGGAGATAAAGTGATTTTAAGCGCCCAACCCCCATGAAAAATAAAGTAATAATGAAATATGTCCCCCCCCCCAGTTTGAAAACCTTAAGATATGACTTTATTTGACCTAGGAGTGAGAGTTTCAAGTGTTGAGCTCACTCTTTAGTGCCCACAGCGGCGTACTTGTTCAATCAGTGTTTATGGTTTATTACACTACTGGTACATTAAAACATTTTGTTTACACATTATGTCGAGCGCTACCGTGCTGTGTCACGAGTAACTGTTTCTATAGTTTAGCCAACTAGTTCAAGTTCGATTGCTTGCTGACTCATTATGTTGGAGGTAATCGTGTTCAAAGCAACTCCACGCTATTCTTCCGCTTGTCATGTCCAGATTTACGATCGATGGTCACGTTCAGCGAGTGCCGAAAGTGCACATGAAAGAGTGTGCTGTGGAGCACACCTGTTTGGGATGAATAATTGCGGTTCTATTGAACTCAGCTGGGGCTACAGCCAGTTGCGGCTAGTATTCCTTTCCATTGCTTGTGTGAAGTTTTTACACGGTTAACATTGAACATGAATAGTTATTAGAAAAACGTCTGTTTGGGTCTCTTCGTCTAGTCTGTTTTGTTCTGTTTTTTGTTGTCTTTTTCCCTGCAGTCTTAGTGTTAGTGTGCTTTTGTATGTGTATTTTGGTCCTCATGCACCGCACCTTTTGTCCATGCAAGTGCTATTTTGTTCTTCTTTTCCCTCTTTTTTGGGGGGGCCGGGGTACTTGCACATTTTGGGAGCAGTAGTTGTCCCTCGGTTCAAGGAATCCACCAATGCGAGAGAGAGAGAGAGAGAGAGAGAGAGAGAGAGTTGAGAGAAGCACAAAAGAAAAATCTGCATGGCAACGCCGCGTTAACGTTCATTCATTCATTCATTTTCTATACCGCTTATCCGCATTAAGGTCGCGGGTATGTTGGAGCCTATCCCAGCTGACTTTGGGCGGGAGGCGGGGTCCCACTCCATGTTTCTCTGCTTGTATCAAACCCATGCGGTGTCGCGCCCCTGAGAGTGTTATACTCCACCTTGATTGGTAGTTTCATCTTCTGCACATACAACACTTCGCCATTCGTATTGTAGCGGAGCACTTCCTGCTTCCCAGTGTCCTTTGCGGGATTAGTTTGTCTGTTTATGACACCCCGAGTGAGACGGTCATGTTGAGAATTGACATCCCGCGAGTCCAGTGTGAAGTTTAATCTGGTACAGTAGGTGGCGGTGAACAAGTAAACTTTAATCTTAATCTTAATCTTAATCTTAATCTTAATCTTAATCTTAATCTTAATCTTAATCTTAGTCTTAGTCTTTGCAGAAATAAATACTTGAACACACATTAACACACATTACGTTTTCATATAATGATGGGGCCACAAGACATGGCCTCGCGGGCCGCAAGGTTGAGACCCCAGCTCTTGGTCGTACTGTATGATTTTTCATCCTGTGTGGGATCAATAAAGTTATGTTTGCCCTCTGAGACGATCAAATCCATTGTTTTGGTGGTGCCTGAGTGTTTCCCAGGTAGATTAGTGTGTGTGTGTGTGTGTGTGAATAGATGCCAGGCATTACCTATGCAAATTAGTACACTTGCCACATCCAACATGGCGGCGACGTTGACGTAAACGAGCAGTGGGAAAACCCACTGGATGCGTGTCATTCTACTGTACGGCTGTTCTCAAAAGGACCTTACGGGCTGCAGCGCCCCCTGTGGCTTTGACATTGCATTCGCTCCGCTGCGTTCCAGCGTCTTCAGCGTTGATCCGGGGGGAGAGTCCAGGCCGGCTTTTTCTGTCTGCCTTCATGTGCATCTTGTGTTGTCACGGCGAAGTCTGCAGGCAAACACACGGAGCGATGCGGGAGGACACTCCAGCCGCGCATGTGACGTCCGACCACATCCAGCCTGCAGTCATCTCCACGCACAGGCGCAGGCAGAGGAATATTCTCCACACCATCCAACTGCTGCGTTGCCAAGGTAAGGAAAAAAAAATCCCTCTTGCTTCTTCCACTCAGGGGTTTTCTTTGCACTAGAGATGATGGCACTTCTTTTGTGCACGTTTTGTGTTTTAATTCACTTTCTCAACCAAGTCAATCTCATATCATTAAGTTTTGTCCACTAAAAGCTGTCCAGAAAAAGACAAAGCAGGCACTGGAATGATGATGGAATGATGGTGAAAGTACACTCAAGTCCTAAAAATGTGGAATACTGAATTACATCATTCCGGCAAAGTCCACCTGTCCAAGGTATTGGGATGTCCAGTTCTAGGCAGGAAGGAAACATTTGGAATCTTTGGAGAGATTTGTGGCTCTGAGGCTGATGTGATGTTGACGTTAACCACCATCATCGCTTGATTCCTTGAGGCTTCTTGCTCCACTGAGCTAGTGTGTGAAATTCGTCTGGCACAAATGAAGAGTGGCAAGAAAGACTCCCTGGACTGATTCCAGCTGCCATGGAAATGATCTCCTGGTATGAAAGCTGGAGGAGAATGCGGCATTAACGAGGGCATATTAGTGTGTGTGTGTGTGTGAGAAAGCCAGTTGCTGACTCCAGTTAGGCAAGAATAGACCGAAGGAGGTGAGGAGGTCAGCTGAGTGTGAAGAAAGGATTTTCATCCCCTCCATAACTTCATCTTCTCTTCTTGGCTGTGGCAGCTCATCTCAAAGATCTTCCCTCTGCCGTCTGTGTTTTCCAACATGCTTTCCCAGTTGGACCCAGACCCCACCAGCCCCCTTCCCCATTAGAGAAGGCCACCCGCCTCATTTGGCTTGTCATGCGGGGGCCGGGGCGATGGAGCAACAATGGAGCCGTCATTAGCCGCCTTCCGTTCTTTGCCTGTCAGATAATGATGCCTTCGTCTGCTCTGACCTCAACTTTTTGCCTTTGCTTGACGAACTACCGCCTTCCTTTTGGGATCTTTGCCCAAGCTGCCTCACCTCGATGACGATAGAGGAGAGAAGATGAGTCCAATGCTCAGATGAGGGCAAATAGGTGATGTTGCGTCCTGCGTATTGTCCGAATGATTGCAGAAACAGTCCTGACGGGACTCTAGGAAGGTGAGCACCCACGGGCGAGGGAATGCTAACGCTAGCAGTAAAATAAGCATTCACAAAGAGCAGCGATGGCGGCTAAGATTGTTTTGCAGTGCACGTGTTACTCATAACTTGTCCCGCCTGAGGTTTTATTATCAAGGCCAGAAGTTGCAGTCCAGTTGTAATGACGCTGGGGATGACAGCATTGATGAGTCAGCTTGTGTGTGTGTGTGTGTGTGTGTGTGTGTCGTCTGCAATGGTCTTGGCTTGCAGGCTCGTTTCTTCTCTTTGGCTGAATTTTAATTGCGCCGCACGGCCCTGCCAAGCGGTCCCGTCCCATCAGGTCCCACTACGTCTTGTCGCCTCTCAATGGATGGCTGAGAGCAGGACATGTTGTGTTTACACCAGTTTGGCTGAAAGGGACTCCATGGTGCACATTTAGCTGCTTGTATGGGAGCTGTCAGCATGCTGCTTCAATTCCTTTTTCCCCTCCAACAAGCGAGGGGAACAAGCTGGGTGTTACCCCCAGGAATCCTGTGGAGTACCCGGCGTTTTTATGCTCCAGATTGTGACGTCTTTAGAGAGAAAAGAACTTCCCTGTAGACACTTTGTCTTACTCACCCTCCATGAACACAGGCAGCACGTTTTCTGCCGTTTGAGGATTTCAAGCCTCATAAAAGAAAGTTTCGGCTGGGGTGTAATGGGACATGTAAAGTACCGAGGTGTACCAAATGGCGATACGCAATAAAAGAGGGATGACAAATGTTTCTTGTACTTGGTAATCAAATAGACCGAGTATTTGCCACAGGAGTGGATATTCAGACATGCATGGCGCCTCCATGAGCCCGGGCAGTGTGCATTACCATCGCCATGGAACAGGGGTGGGCAAACTTTTAGACTGTATATTTGATACACGCACACAATTTATGCTTATAATTCATAAAACAGTCCATTATTTGGCTTATTTTATTTATAAAAGCATCAAACAATCTGCCTATGTTCTCGAGTCCCTTTTTTTTGAAGCACTTCAAAGATTAGACCACAAATAACGAAAATAAATTTTACAATTTTGTTTTTTTTTACCGAATAAGACACCCGGAATATACATGAATAAAGGATGTGTGATATACAGTATGGACTATGAAGGATAAAACATTGACTATTTAGGAGTACGTCCACGTCCCCCCTTTTTGACTTCCCAGACGGTGCACAGGGTAGGTTTGTTGTTGCTGTGTGTCACATACGGGTTGACTTGGGTTTTGTTGGCAAGGTGGGTCGAGGTAGTTGTGTGTATGGCTGCATGTGAAAGCTACTTCAACCATTAAAAGCTTGTCTCAGATTGACTCATGACTATTTGCAAGTCTTGTAGGTTAAAAGTTTGTATTACACTTTGGAAGAATCTGGCGGGCTGGATGTGGCCCCCGGGCCGAAGTTTGCCCACCCCTGCCATGGAAGGTGAGGTGTGGAAGCGTGCAGCGCTTGCAGCCCAGGCTTTGACGAGCGGTAATCATGTTATTGGGCCATAGCGCTAGGAAGACACTCTTCTGTTGTTTGGTAACATTTCATCTGGCCGAGGGCCAGTTTGCGAGAAGGTGCCCGTTTTTTTCGGCGGGGGGCGTGGCGCAAAAAAACTAAAACAAACTTTAAATATATGTCAGTTTCAGTAGCTTTTTTATTGTAACTATCACCATGGCAGTATGCAAGAAAATCTGTGTAGGCTACTTGCCTGCGTTGTTTGGCTATTTTAGATAGAAACCCAGTCAGTTGTGTTGCAGCAGAACCTCGGTTTTTGGTATTCAACAGCTGCAAATGGTCGGATAAAAACTGAAACGTACCGTACCAAAACGGAAGTAAATTTTTCTGTAGGAAATAATTCATCCTTTTCAGTCACCCATAAATACACATTTTCTAGAGCAGGGGTCTGCAACCCGCGGCTCTGGAGCCGGATGTGTCTCCTTTATCCTTCTGCTGATGACTCCAGCTGACTACGTTGTCCCATCTGACGCCCTCATGAGCCCTCAAAGTTCTGCATTGGAGTTGAGCGTGTGTCGTGCAATTCTCCATCAAAGTGCTAGGGGTAGTCTCTCCCGGTTTGTCAGCTCGGTAAGAAACCATGACGCTACTATTTTGCCGTTGTTCATTAGCGACAAAGTAACCTAGTGGACATTGATGATACAGCGAGGGGTACTCGAACTGGAATTAATCGATGTGTAACAACGCTTTTATTGCAAATGTTCAGAATCAGCTTTATTGGCCAAGTGTGCTTACACAAACGAGGAATTTGACTCCAAAATCAGTAGAGAAGACTTAAGAACCAGAACAGGAAGACAGAGAGGGAACGTTACAATACTTTTAAGGGCACTCTATGGTAGCACTACCTTCAATTTAGTGGTCAAATTGGTTTTGTGACTCCAAGTGGGTTTTCATTTGGTGGAAATAGGCCAAAATGACTCTTTTGATGCTAAAGGTTGCGGCCCCCTGTTCCAGAGTCAACAATGCCAGATACATGCAAATGAGGCTTTCAACATACACAGTAAGTGAACATTGGACATGACTTTTACCTTTACTGAGGACGTGGGGGCAGGATGGGAAGGACGAAAGAGCCATGCTGATGCCTTCCCATACTAGTCCGTTACAAACTTCAAAAGAGTGGGCGCTTACAGCCGTGTACTTGCTCGCTTTATCGTCAACTTCAACAGCAGTTACTATCATCATCACACCCGCTGGTCTGACTCACTTTATGTGTCTCCCTTTAAACCTTTCCCCCTGAGACCAAAGGTTCCTACGCTTTACATGACAATCCATTTGTAACAATGTTGGCGCTTCCTTCATACTTTGCTACTAGGGTTGGTGTACTTATATACGGGTATGCCAGAGTAAAGTCTTCCAATGATAAGAAAACGACTTGCACCGGTACAAATGAGAACACGCTTTAGCGGCGGCGGAGAAAGGCAGAGCAAACAATGAATGAGAGAAAATGAGCATGGCTGAAGGCGGAGGAGGAGCGGAGACTGCAGTGCAGCCGAGTCGTTTTTTTTCCCCCCCAGAGGAACACACAAAATGACGTAAATACTGAGGTACGTATTGAACTGTGAACTACTGCTGCTGCTGTGTGGTCATTCCCAATATTTGCTGACTGTAACAAATGTGAGCATGTTGCTGTACCTATTCAGTCATGTTTGGTGTTGCTTCTTCTTTCTGCGTGTGCTGCAGAGCGCTACCTTCTGACATCGCTGATGTAGAACCTTGTTTACCTTACAGTTTCCGTCATACCCACTCGGGCCTTCAGGCTTGACTTGAGTTGCATGTACACTTTGTTCCCACTATGTTCATTCTGCTTTAGAACCAAAGTGTCCAGATATTGAGACAGATGCACAGAGGGAAGCTAATGTCGATGATAAACTGCCGTTGTTTCATGCGAAGGGTCACTCTGTCGGTTCTTTCTCTCCCACCAGGAAGTAGAGGTCATGTGTTGATGTTAGTCATAGTGTTGTTCTCGTTTTTAAAAGAGCAACTTCATTCCTGCTGGGACACAAAGGAAAGCCAAGCATCTTTGTTTACCTTCCAGCTACTGGAGCGTGCCCTGACTGTGAAAGGCCACGAGCATTGTTGGCTAACGTAATCCCCTGGGGAGGCCTCTGGCCAGAAACCTGCAGAGGACTCGCTCTCGCGCGTGTATTTCTTGTTTTGTTCTGTGCAGGAATCCGCTGCTGCATGCTAAGCGCTAATTGTTACGACACTTTGGCTTTGACTTTTGCTAGTCTAAATTCTGACTGACTGCCGGTTGACTTACATGATAGGTCATGACAGCCATGTAAACATCTACTCTCTTAAATAAAACCATCCCACAGTCATTCAGATCAATGCCTTCTTCACCTCCTGCGGACTAAAACCATCTTCATATGTTGCATGGCAAGTGCTAAATTATTTTAGTATGCCATTTTCAACTCCTTACTTCATGTCTAGAAATAGGAATATGCCACTTATTACTTACAGTATTTGGCTTTATAGGAAAGGGGACTATCGGTGGAAAAAATCGTCTTGCTAATTGTGTCTTTCCTAACTTTGCATTTTGCAAATTGCATTATCCCCTACAAATAAACTCATCTCAAGTCAGTTTGCATGTCAACACGCTGAAGTCGCAGTCTGCAGTCTTCATGCAGACCAAAGCTGCAGGCTTGTCTGCTCTACAGATAGTGATTAGAGGCGATGGCTGAAAGAAAGTTGACAAGATGGGGCTTTGACAGGAGTTGATCAAGAGTCTGGCATCCATGGAAATGGAGTAGGTTACAAAAGCGCTTTTTGATGAGCAATAACATGGAACTAATGATGATGGCTTTCGTGTTTGTCGAAACGCATTCCAACGGCCATGTCGCTGCCCTGCATGCCGGCATCCCTTCTGGTCGCAGCCCCTGCAGCAATTTTGGCCATGCCTTTGCGCCTATTGCTGTAGGAGGACAGTGATGAATCAGGGTTATGATGATCTCCTTGACGCCGAGAGCTGACGTATATTGTCACATAGTGGGCGAGCGTGTGATCACAGTTACAATTGAAGTGTTGTTCCGCATAGCTGCTGCGCATTGCCGAGCCACAGGGCTTGGTTTTCTCTTGCGTGGTCAGTACTGTCGGATCACTTCTTAGTTAGTTCAGCTGTGACATATTCTGTTCACCACTCTTTGTTCATTACCAGAGTTCCTTATTGCTCAGTAAATGCATGCGTCTCCATGACAAATATTTAGGTATAATCATGAGTTATGCGCGGAGTTTGCATGTTCTCCCCGTGCGTCGGTGGGTTTTCTCAAAGTACTCCGGTTTCCTCCCACATTCTAAAAATTGGCGACTCTAAATTGTCCATAGCTGTGATAGGCTCCAGCATACAACCCTATTCAGGATAAGCGGTATAGAAATGGAATCGCAACAGCAGTCATCTCATAGTACTTTACACATGAAGGTTACAGAGAGCCACCTGAAGCACCACAAGAGCAGGCACTTAGTGACAGAGGCAAGGAAAAACTCCCTCTGGGGAAGAAACCTTGGGCAGAACCCAGGCTCTGTGGTGTGGCCGTCGGTCTTGACCGGTTGGGTTGAGAAATATAAAAAGAATACATGGTAGATGAAGCCAGAAGTCTTAGACCAAGAAACAAAGAGAATTGTCTCTGACACACATCAGCATATCAAGGGTCAGTTCTAACTGTATGCTTTAGCAAAGAGTTTTGCATTGACTTTTAAATAAAGAAAGGGTGTCGGCCCCCCGGATTGGATCAGGCAGATGGTTCCATGACAGAGGAGCCTGCATGTTAACTAAATGCTCTACCTCCCATTCTACTTCTGAATGTTCTAGGAGTGACGCGTAATTGTAAATTCTGTGAGCTTGGTGTTCTACTGGGTTGATAGGGTTCTAGGAGCTCTGTAAGATATACATGTGCCCGAGCGTGTAGTGCTTTATATGTAAGAGGGAGAATTTTATATTCAGATATTATGTTGGCTTGTCGTCAAAGCTCACTTGTCATGTGATGGCGACGGGTCGCTGACGTCGTCATTTTTCAAAAGTCCATACTTGCTAGTCCATACAGAAACAGCAAGCCGACCTTCTCAGGCAAACGGATGGATAAATGGACATCACACATGCAGTAACTAACCAATGGGAAGCTCTACCTATTTGCTTGAGGTAAATCCAGGTGCTGATGGTTCTTTGGGCAAGCAGTGTACCAAGAGTACAAGTGTTCAGTATGAACCTAATCCTCCTCCATGTTTAATTTCATTTATAGGATATCCCACACTTTGGACACCCTTGGTCTAACTGAAGCGTTAGTGCTGCCAAAGGCAGGCCAGACTGTCACGTGACCACAGTCCAAGAAAGCCTCCCTGGGCACGGCTCTGGTTTATTTAAGGCGAGGAGCTTTATGTAAGAAGCCGTTGGCTGAGATAAGCCGCAAAAAGTCCAGCTCTAAATGGAATTGAGGAGCCTATTTGAGGAAGAGCTGGCTGGGGGTTCTACGGACATGATAAGGGGGAGCGCAACAAAAGAGAAATATTTTGCCACGGCAGGCATTTAACTGATCCCTTCTCTTTTGAATGGAAAATCATACTGAGCTCACCCAAACGCTGACAGCGCTTTGACAAGTCAGCCGAGTCACTTCACTCCTGACTTCCTTTTCTCCAGCCTTGTAAGAACTCAGGCTGCTCCTGCCTCGCAGCGTGCTGGAAGCTCTTCTTGTTTGTATGGGGGCCAGTAAAGACAGACCCTCACATCTTCTACCACTTTCCCTCAAGTGACTTTCTGCACCATCAAAGTGACTTCATTGGCCATCATAGATTGAATTAAGATCTGTAGCTGCTTAGATGGGAAGTATCCTACTGCGTCTGATCTGGCAACATAAACCAGAGGATTTGGGGGGTTTTGGGGAAAGTAATTATTCCAGCATCAGTAATAGAGGGTCCAGCCCGTACTTTGTCTTTATGCTGTGAGGAAAGGCAAGGCCCCAAAACTATGCCAGATTTAATTTCACGCTCTGCAAAGCTCTGCCTTAGAGACGGTGACATTTACATAGCCCTCCATACTACAGCCTCGCTGCAGGCCCAAGGCGCTGACTAGATCAAGCACGAGGGTCCAAGAATGAGCGGCAGCATGAGAACGAGGGGCTGAGAATTCATCGTTCTATATGAAAACTTCTTGCTGTTCTAGCCTGTCATTGGAGGAGATGCTACAGTTGCTAACAGGATCATTCTTGTGATGGCGTCACTTATGATGATGACGCTTCTGGGGTAGGCTTGTTAGCCCCTTCTTCAGCACGCTGATTGTATTTCAGGGCTAATTGGATTAGGTCTCCACTTCGAGTAGCTTACTTCAGTGCGATCCTGGCTCTTCTGAGACCAGAGCTTTCCTACTAGGTCAGACATGGGCACACTAAACGCAGGTTTCCGAATTTGTATCTATTTTTAAATTTTCCCATGCAAGCTGTAGCTGACAAGTAGTATTTGCAAATCTTGAACTGTGGTGTCTGATGTTATAAGCTTTGGCCTTTCTAGTGTTATGTGTCATTAGAGAAATCATAAGCCTGCATCACAGCAGCTCTGGGAAGATGAGGTTCTGATAGAAGAAAGATTGAGTCCGTGCGATGGAGCGGGCCAGAGAAGCAAGCTTACCTTGTGAATGTACATTCTGCGTTTGCGTGTTTTTATCGTTAGTTTTCCTGTTTCCCGTGTGTGTCGCATTTCCCTTATTGCAAAACGTGGAGGTGGTTGTCTGAGAAGCAAACGAGGACCGACACTTTTGATATTCAATCATCGAGGTCTCAAATCCTTTATTCATATTTTTCCAGGCAGTTTGTCTTTTTGCAGATTATTTTTGTCACTTTGAACATGCAGTAACTTTCTGATAAATAAATAAAGTACTCAAAAGGGACCCAAACACTTTTGGACTGTTACTGTCAATTGTTGTGCAAGTGTTAAATAAATACTCCATTAGTCAAACTTGGCTTCACCTCATTTATAGCAGTTGACTGCTACTGTACATTTTACCACAATTTTTAGTAGTGAAAATCCTTTTCTATTAATGTTGTTGTTGTAAACTTAGCTAGCATAAGCATACATTATCCACTATCAAATTCCGGGTTTTAAACGTGATGGATATGCAGTACAGTATGTACATTTATGTCAATTGGGCCATTGAACATGAAATGAATATTATCCATAGAACGTACTTGTAGCTAGATTTTGACTGGTGTATATTGCCCCCCCCCAGCCAAATATTAAGCCTCATATGGTCCTCCAGTTATAACTGCGTTCGGCTAAGGTAAACATGCAAGCGCTCGAAAGGTTTCTTGCTTCTGTAATTGATGCAATGCCTCACTTTGCACCTGCACCGTATTCTATCCTCTGAGGGTCCTTGTTCTTGTTTTTTTGTTAGGCTTCTGTTTCCTGGCAAGTCGGTTTCCCCCAGTTGGTGTGAAATGATAGACAATGTGTGCACACAATCATTCCATGTTTGAAAGTGACAGGCTCTTGTCGTCAGTAAAAGTGTGAGCCGTGTTTCGTAAACATGTTGGAGAGAAGGAGGCAGATGGACACCATGATGGCGAGGGCCACCGAGCAGGTGGAGGTCAGCGCTGCAAACCAGGCAGTCTGAATCAATGCCATGAGTCCATTCCGAACTGGTGAATCTAGCAACAACCAGCATGATATCTGCCTTCATCAGGTGCTGACAAAGTTGTGGATTCATTAATGAGCGTGTGTCACGACCGGACTGTGAAGGAAAGCGAGTTCCGGGATGGTTGCAGCATGACAGATGGCGTGTGTGTGTTTGTGTGTGTGTACATGTGCGTGCGCATATACAGTACAATTTCAAGACCGGTTCAAAATTTGCATAAATTTACATTTTGGTTCTTGTGGAAGTTCCAAGTAGACCTTGAATTGCGAGAAGAAATGGGAGTGAGACAAAAATGTTTTGAGTAAGCCCTTTTACACAAAGAAGCATTATGAAAAAGAAATAAGTGAAATAGGTTGTTCATCGGATGTTTTTAAAACTACAGTTTTAAAGAATGCAGCTTTTAAAGTGAAAACTCTTGGCAAAAATGTGTGTTAAATGGGATTTAGCATCAGGTATTCCCACTGTCATGATTTCTATTTGAACGTGGCGGGATTTTTGAGCTGCACAAGCCAGCCCTCTCGCAGCCTCAGCGCCATTGCTGCTGAGGATGCAGTAAGACTTTCCAACTTCTTCAGACATCCTGAGGCTCATGGAACAAAAAAGTCAAGTGGTAGACCCAAAAATGGTCACCAGTTCAACACACTGGACCATCTGCAGTTCAAATGAAGGTTGTTACCGGTGTCGAGTGCAGTCCAACCACCATCAGACAGCATCTACGAGAAAAGGGTTGCAAGAAGAAAAAACCTCTTCAAATGCCTCGTCTCCTTCAGTGACACAAAATCAAACATGGGACTTTGAAAGGTGAAAAGCAAGTTTTATTCTGTGAGAAAACATGGAATCTTGACGGCCCTGATGGCTTCCAGTGTTACTGGAATGACAAGGAGAACCCTCCCGAGATGTTTTTCACACGACATCATGATCTGGGGAGCTTTAGGTTGTGCAGGGGTGTCAAACGGCAGCTGGCAATGTGGATTTGTTGCTGTTGGCATCCCTCATGACTGAAGGACCTTGTCTGTGTGGAAAGTTTTGAGGCCATTAAGAAGAACTCTTTTTGCATTTTGAAACTAGCTTAGAAACCCACTTTTGAATGAACAATTTTGATCAGGAATGTATACTTGTGTGTAGATTTGTCCCTTGTTTGTGGCAGTTAATTGGTTCCAGCCCCGGCCTTGAAAAGTTGCATTCAGTTTACAGTTTTTACCATAAGAGCCCTGTAGACTTGAAATAACAACCCTATAGTCACCTTTACACTCTACCTAATAAAAGGGCCCTATGAAATCTGTTTTTTTCCAAATTCTGTTTTTTCCTTGTTCATTTTTCAGAATTTAGTTTTTACATTTTACACTTACAGTGTTTTAGCAGCAAAGTGTGTGTGATTTTTGGGTTAGTGAATAAAAGGTTTGTTAATGAAATGCAAAAAACTATACATTTTCTGATGACTAATTCATGAATGTACATTTTTGGGCAGTAATTGAAAAATGGACGTAGCTTGGCCAACTTTTCAAATTTTCATTGCCAGAAAAAGTGTGGCAATGCAATACCAACTGCATATGTATAAATATTTTTTATGACACGCTTATTTTCTTTACAGCTAAACGTGTGGCAAGTGGCGCTTTTATTTGGAAGGCTGGACGGATGTTCTGTGTGTGAGTGTTTCTTTACGGCTGAGACGAGCTTGGTACATAAATAAGCGTGCTTTTTTGTCTTTTTTCACTCAGGATCTGCACGTAGTCATCGGGCATTGTAAAACACTACCACCCTAGCATGCTCCATGAATGGAAGCTACTTTAGTGCTTGTAATGAGATTCTGCCATGGTTGAGCTGTCCGCCGGGGAATTCATTCTTTTGCGTTTAACAGTAAACTCTGTTTCTTTTGGCTAAGTCTGTGATTCTGACAGTGAAAAAAAACTTGACCTCCTATTTGGTGTGGAAGTGTTTTTTTTGTTTTTTACTTTGTCCCACTCAGTTTCAAACTGGTTCTTAAGTTCAGAATAAAAAAAAATTAAGGCTTACTTGGCTTGGTAGCTTACAATTCCTAGAGCAGCGGCTGTCTATTGTGTCCCTACAGAGAGCCCATAGTTTGCATGTAAGAGTTGCGCAATGTGGTGAAAAGAAAAATAGCAGCAGTGTCCATTATTACAGATGTACCTGTACGACAAATGCATGTCAGACTGGTTGCCCTGAGTACCCATCAGGTGACAAACTTGATAGTGAGGACAATGAATGCTATATTGTTGCACGTTGTAGATCCTGGCTAACCCAAGGCCATGCACCAACTTTGTTTCCTACTGGACTGTCTGCGAGCTGCTTATTAAAAAAAACTTGCTAGAATAGCGTTATTAATAAAGTGAGACGACTGGGCGCATGACTAACTTCAGGTTGTCAAGTGTCAGGTATCTGATGTGCTGCACTGTCTCTGCTCTCTGCGGCTTCTTGTGCTTTGGACCTGTTCTTTCATGATTAGCATCTCCGTGTACAGTCCATTTTTGTCCAGCCCCTGGTACATTTTCCTAGCGTGCCTCTGTTATTGATCAAATTATTTACACGTGCACTAAGAGCTGTTAAATACAGAAAATGCTGCTTGGGTGTTAACACTGCAGCAGTTGTTGAACTCTGGTTAGAAAAATGATAGACATTTATCTACACTGTGCAGAGAAATCTCATCACGTTTTAATCGTGTGAGATGCTGCGACACGAGAAAAGATACTGAGAGATTTGCTGAGATGTGTACCACTTCTGTGACACACTGTATTAAATGTTATTTACATTGGGATTGTAAATCTCTCATCAGCTACAAAACACGAACGATGCTCATCCTCACTGATGGACAGACTGCTCTTTCTGATAACACCCTGAGGTGAAATTGGATCAAAGGTCACCCAGCCTTTTACAATGGAATGCACATCTTTTCTTTAGTAGTCCTTGAGCCTCAGTGACGTTACCTTGACTTTGGCCTTTGGCTTCACCTTCACTTTTATGTGAATAAAAAAAAAAAATCCCAATTTTCTTTGCAATGAGTAATTAAATGATGTTCAAGGGTCATGAGGGTCACGAGCTCTTTGCTCACATGCTATCAGAAGAGTTCTTTTCTAATTGAGCCCAAAATGGACAGCTGGAGGTCAGACATCCGTCTGTGGCGGAATTAGCCGGCTTCTTGTCCTCTTATGGGTTGGCATGTTTTTTTTTTTTTTCAGGACACCACTCATGTCTGTACAGAGCCATTGCAGAAAGGCAGCATTTTTAGTATCAATAATCTCCATCTCGTAATGAAAGTGCTTTTGGATTGAGTTCAGGACAGGGGATTTGAAGGGAGGTTTTGTTTTTGGCAGGAACTGTTTGTGTTGTGTGTGTGTGTGTGTGTGTGTGTGTGCGTGTGTGTGTATGTGTGTGTGTATCACAGAGAAAGAGGGACAGATGAATGATTGGTAATGATTTCAGAACCATGGACAGAGTTTGAATAAAATAATATATATAATTATTATTTACATCTCTGACCTTCTTATTTTGTTACAATTAACCTTATTTTGAATGCCAGAAGTGTGTTGTATGTTCAGGAAATTTCTTGACTTTTTTTTTTTTTTTTTTCAAAATGGCGCTGTGCTGAGTGGCTGCCTTTTAAGCAGCTCTCTGTGTTCTTTTACTTTTGTCTTTGAAGTTATCATAAATTCTTCTTGGAGATTAATGAAGTATCTATCTAAAGAGATGAGCTGTGTACATGAATAAACGGACTTCATGCAGATGTGGTCCCCACCCTTTTATTTACACCCAAATTCCCCGACCTTAGTAGGTTTTATACCAAAACGCTAATTTTGAATTAACTTGGCTTTGGTCTCCCAGTACTATCAAACAACTCCATGCACCCGTCAGCCTCAAGACCGCAGAGCTCATTTTATTCATTTTCATCTCACTCCCATGCTAAGGGTGTTTCATTTGAACCCGGATGATCGGATCAAGTAATCCAGCTGTGGATGTTGCTCTCCGATCTCCATGTCCCCAATAATAAATAGAACCTGCTGGATAGAAGCATCAGGCACCTATTTACTCACTTTCTTCTCAGCTTGCAAAGCAGATTACTGTCCGCTTTGCAACATTCACGTCTAGATGAACCTTTGTGGTGTAATTAGCCAGTTGTTGAGAAGAAAGGACTTTTTGTTTTCTTTCCTCCAAATCCTCTTCTCTCTGCCAAGCATTCTGACAGAAAGCCTGCGTGCTCAAAGCGTAAAATACTGGCATCTGTGAGGTACACCCAAAGCTCCTTCCGGCAGAGAGAGAGAGAGAGAGAATGCACAGGCAGCAGAAAGTGGCTTAGTCAGGGTCGTCACTCGCCAATATCTTAGGATGGCTGTGAAAAGCCAGCCTTTTCTAGAGAGAATATCCTCTAGCTGTTTGTCTTCCATGATTAGCATTTTTATGAGTGTAGTATTACACAACACCTACTGTACGTAAGGCTTCTCTGCCCAGGAACAGCCTTGGCAAATTAGTGGAGAATCAATTTGTTTGGCTTGTGTGCAAACAGCTGTGACACGACGTATCATCACACTGAGGAGCAACCCTCAACCCTGAAGAGAAACCCTCAAGAAGGAGCTCATTAAAATACAGGTGGTCCTCAGGTCACGGTGTTCCAACTTTTGCCGTTTTGTGGTTCTGTATGCACCCCCATGAACAAATTAGGTCCTTTTGGTCTGTAAACACTGGACATGTTTCAGCACACACGGTGGAAGAATAAGCTCTGCAAAGATGCGCGAAACACTGCAAGGTGGATACGGTACAGTGTGGTTCTTTCACGGCTACACGGCTGCTTTATTTTGTCTGCTAAGCATACGGCAGGCTCTTGTGGCAGACGTGCCCTGAGAAAAACAAAATCTAACACCATGGAAGTGAAAATATGCTTCATCAGAAGCTTTTGTAACACTTACCAATATTGGCTGCACTTTTGGTCTTAGCTAGGATAAATATGGTATTCTTGCTCATGGAAAAGTCTGTTCCCATGAAAACGATAGCTGTTCCTCCTCCTCATGCGGATGCCAAAGCTCATGCATAAAGAGTAACAACTTGGAACAAAGCGGAAGTTAACCGGGACCCCGGGACGCTAGTTGGGCTACTGGGGGTGCCAGACCCGAGGGATCAAGGTTCATTTTGTCCGGAACTCCTGGTAACTTCCGTTTTGTTCGGTGAATTTGCAGTGTTGGGTTGGTTTGTGTGCATTCTTGACATTTGCAGCATTTTTTTGCATTTAATTTTGATCCTGTGTTTAGTGATTGTGTTTTGTGCATTGTGTTTGTTTTATGGAGTGTGGATAATTTTTGTGTTTGGAGCATTTGGACGTTGCCGCCACTAAAAGTTAGACAAAATAAAATGAAATGACTTCAGCTTCTGTGCTGTTATTTGTGTTATTGACCTGCGTGTATAGCAAATGTGTGGGAAAATGATCACAAACGTTGTTCGTGCATGATAACCAGCGGGTGAGAAGCATGCGAGTTTGGAGCGGTGTGCATGTGCTGTCTCCTAGATGACCCTTTTGGTCAGATCTGCATAGATGCACACTTTGGCTTCTGAGATTTAGTGGCCCGCAGAGCAGCAGATGCACCTTCTGTGTTAGCAAGGCAAGCACGCCACCCTCGTCATGAAAGCCTCTGTTTGCTGTGGTGAAGCATACTGCAGAGATTTGCGCCTTTCTTACTTTATTTGGTTGTGGTGCAGCGCGGGGACAATGAAAACATGTTTGCACTAAGCAGAAAAACACACGTTTGATGATGTCATTTGTATAATCTGATGAAATCTGGGCCAGCATTGACGATGAGGCAGCCGGCGGGATGAGCAGTCACTGTCACAAAAATTTGGTGTGTAGGAGGTAGAAGGGCGCGTGCGTGTTTATCAGGCATGGGACGCAGTTCTCCCGCTCATCCAGTGGTATGTATTTGTTTTTGCTGTCTAAACGGCTACCGATGCATGACTCATTATAGCGTGCTTTGTTTTCATTTATGCAGACACCTGTACTTTTGCCTCATATGCCACATTAAGCTTCACACTTGTCTGTTGTGTGCATGTAATACGAATACAAATAAGTCTGTGTTTGCTAAGCAGCTTTCTTGAAGTGGTTTTTGGCTGCACTGGCACTTTAAACCCAAATACTATACCAATTCCAAATGCTGGAAAATTGAATACAGCATCACCGCGCAGTTGGGATTAAAAATATAATAGTGGGTTGTTTGCAAGATTGTGTCCCCCTGCCTAAAAATAAAACTAGAGTACTAGATGATGATATTAATATAGATGAATATTATTAGGTCACAATGCTTACGCTAATCTTTGACATCAAAACAAATCGAAAAAAATCAGTGATTATGATTATGATGATGATGAGATTGCAGCAGTTGGACTGCAGTAGAAGGATGGCAAACAATCGAGTCCATTGATTCTCACGTTTGGCTGATACAAAGTTGACCACATTGCAGTGATGCCAACAACAGAGGGTCTGACACTCTAATGTGTCCCGCCAGTTTTTAAAGCTTATAACTCCACAAAGGGACCCTAACCATTTACCTTTGTGGAAGACCCCAAATAAACCCAATAAATGCGTGATGCACTTTGTGCCTTAATGCACCCTCCTGCTTGCTAAATATAGCAACAGTGCCACCAAATTAGGCCTGACACAATAATCAATAAATTGATTAACTTCACAATAAATTAAAACAAAGGAAATAATTTTGCCAGCCTGGATAAATTGACACGTGCATGTATGTTTGTTTGGCTGGATGACAGGAGGGTTCACCCTGCATCTGTGCGTTGGTTCTACAGCGGGGGGGAAAAAAAGATAGAGTGAACCCTCCAGCCAGTCATTCCCAGTATGATGGGGCGAGGCAGCTTTTGAGCAAGCCAACGCAAATACGAATGAAGGCACAACAGTGATGGTTTCTAAGCCCAATGCCACAACCCCAGTGTGGGAATATTTTTCTATGAGTGAAAGAATGAAGAAGACAGACAAACCAATATGTGGAATTTGTTGGAAAGTAGTGACGATGAAGACGGGCAATGCGACCGACTTGCATGCACACGCTTGTGCATATAGTTGGACATCTACCCCAATCTCCCTCACTTAATATGCCTTGCTACTGAACCAAAAGTCCCAGTCGAACAATTTGACTAGGAATACCTCTACACCCGTAAAAGGCACTGTTGGAATACCTTTAGACCTGACAGAAGATACTTGACACCACTGTCATGGCAGAGAGAGAGCGGATGGAATGCAAATGTGTACATTGCGTGGACGTGCGTGCCATCACGGTTTACTTGGCGTGCAAACAAAAGCTCAGCAGCACCAGCTGACCTACAGTCCAAGGTTCAGATGGAAGGAACTTTGTCATGTTTTGGAGCAGGAACACGGCGCTCAAGGCCAAATGAGCTAAACTACATGCACATGCGCACAACAGCGCATGATGATGCAAACATTTGCATAATAATGCAGAGAGCTGATGCAGCAGCCGTCCCCGAGACCCCGAGATACTTGAACTCTTCCACCTGGGGCCTCACTCCCAACCCGCAGGGTACAATCCACCCGTTTTCGACTGAGAACCATGGCCTCGGATTTGGAGGTGCTGAGTCTTTTCCCAGAAGCTTCGCACTCAGCTGCCAACTGCTCCAGTAAACGCTGAAGGTCACAGCCTGATGAGGCCATCAGGAACACGTTGTCTGCAAACAACAGAGACGAGATCCTAAGGTCACCAAGCTGGACTCCCTCAACGCCTTGACTGCGCCTTGAAATTCTGCCCATGAAGGTTATGAACAGAATCGTTGACAAAGGGCAGCCCTGGCGAAGGCCTCTAGAGGGCTCTAATTATGTTAAAAACCATATTTAGAGGGTAGTAAACAGGTTTTCAATGCTTTAACTATAAAAATCTTTCATTTATATAAAGGTATTGTACTTTGTGGAAAGGCACTTGTCACAGTCAGGTCTGAAACAAATTAACCATGATAAATGAGGGATTACTGTACAGTATAGATTTTTTGATGTTATGCCGCTCGTTGTGTGGCAGGCTTTTGCTCAGACACTGTAGCAGAGCCTGTTTACATTTCTAAAAGACAGCATTCTTTGGTATTACTGCCTATTCAGCACATGACAAGGACAGTTGTTGTGATGCTGTCCTTCAGATAAAGGAAGGTTTGAGACTTCATGTGTGGGAAACACGAGCACTGTCGAGGACGGAAGTAAACGAAAACAAAACTATGACTGTGGAGGAGGGGTTGGGTCTCTGTGCCTTTGCCTCTCCATGTGGAGTTTGCATGCTCTCCTCGTGCGTATGTGGACTGGCAGGTGTACTTTTCCCCCCGCCCCAAAGTCATCTGGCTCATTGGTGACTATGAGAACATAGGACATTAATTAATAGGTGCTTTTCTGCATAGGACCTTGAGTTGTCAGTCTTCCAGTAGGCTTTGGCAGTGATATGGTGACCTGGTAGGTAGGATGTGGTGCTTGTTGACGTTTTGAAATATTTGAAACGGAGGAAAAACTGAGAGCAGGTTTTCTACTCGCAGGACACAATGTCACAGTTCACAGCACGGAAACTGCCCTCCTCAATATCACAGACAACCTCACTGCAACTGACTCTGGCCTACTCTCACTCATACTGCTTTTATTCCAATCTCATAGGCTAGCCGTACATAATACTTGAACTGTCCGTTGAAAGAATGCTACTTAGACTGAAGTACTACTCAGGTTATGTACGCAACTATTGAGGAATTATGTCTCATTATCTTTATTGCCATTTTGAATAGAATTGAGGCTCCAGCATACCCGTGTCCCTAATGGGGATGAGCGGCATCGAAAATGCATGGATGAATGCAATGATATCAACCACTTTATTTACCTGTGAATGTGAAATACTAATCAGTAGTATTTAGTATAGTTGTATTTTCCATAGTAAGAGATCGTGTTGTCCCTGATATAATATATATATACTCATATTCAATCAAATATATCATATTTACTACAGTAGTTAATTGGTTCCAGACCCGATAAATGAATTTCCGCGATATAGGATTCGATGTTAATAAATGGAAGCATAGAAGAGCTCTTTATGTCTTTCTAAATAGCGGTTACAACATTATTAGAGCCCTCTAGACTGGAAATAACACTCTATTGTCACCTTTACACTGCTATTGCTTGGTACAGTGACATGCATGCAGCGGCAAGTCAGTCTGAGGCTCTGTCACCAATTCAAATTCACCCACCTTCTAGTTTAACGTTACATGCTGCGCCCTTGCAAAGACGACCATGCAGGTTCCATCCCAACTTTGGACATTTACCTGCTGCTTCACTGATGGCACCAAGCTTTACCTCCTGCTTGTCTGAAATCAAATCCTGGTTCTCCTCAAGCTTCCTAAAACTAAACTGCGACAAAACCGACTTCTTTTTATTGGAACAAAATCCTCACTTTTTAAAGTTGGCACTTTCTCCATCATCTTTGACAGCTCCTTTGCAACATCTCTCTTTGCAACATCTCTATCACTGTTCAACTCTTTCCTCTTTGGTCCCTCCACAAGCTTCAACTGGAACCCCTTCATTCCATCACATCACTGACATCCTACCGAAGCTTCACTGGCTTCACGGTCACGCAAAGAATAATCTACAAACTCCTGTGATGTACCTTGAAGGCCACCCACACGCTCAGCCATCCTTATCTGCCTGACCTCCTCCACATCGCCACTCCTCCAGCTCATTCTGTCAGATCCTCCTCTTCCTTCCGCCTCACTGTGCCCTCTGCCTGCCTCAGCACCAAGCAGAGCTTTCAGCCGCTCATCTTCCGAACTCTGGAACATTTCAGCGTCAGACATCCGAAATATCAACTCTCTTCAAATCCAGACTCCAAACCCACCATTGTCTGTTTCTTTTCAAGTGTCCTTGACTTTCTAGAAAGGCTCTTATGAAATGTAGTAGTAGTAGTACAAGTACAGGCTGGGGAAATGTGAGATATTGTCAGAGCTGCAATCAATGCACTTTAAAAATCCTTCATCAAAGTGTTCTCATTTGCCACAGGAAGCTCAATCAATCGGTTCACACGGTGATCTGAGAAAGAAACTGAATCAGGCTGCGGGTGCTGAACCGTGGTTTCTTAATTTGCACAGGATTAGTTCATATTGATTTGGCCGCCTTGTGTGCCAGCTTAATCACCGAGGCCGCTGCCTTCCCTTCTGCATATGTGCATGCACACCCAGCCACCTGTGGTGTGTCGTTGGAGGAAATCACCTGGACCACAATGGCAGCATTATCAGCGCTACTCTCATTTTTTGGTAATATTACAGCAGAGTCTCGCTTCGCTTAATGGGGAACACTTGGCCAGGCCCAGAATCCTGCCATCCAGTTATAGAAAATGTTCAGATAGATGGCTGCCGTGATTGCCAACGAGTGGGCCAGAGTGATGAGAGAAGAAGCAAAGATGGAGAGAGATTGTCTGCAGGGGAATGAGTGAGGACAGGGCTTATGTATGAGAGAAGGAACAAGGAGTGCATGAAAAGAAAGTAGGCTTATTGCAAAGATAGCCTTGAAGAGTTCAAATAAACCACAAGACTTGTTCCCTGAAGTTAGGTCCTTACTGTAGAAACATCTGGTTAAATAAAGGATCAAATGTTTTTCCAACAGATTCTTAAATATTGTTAACTTTGTTCTTTTTTTAAAGGAAATCTTGAACTAGATAGCGTAGCTCCTGTTTCTGTCTAGGGATGTAAAAATATGAACGATTCACAAATACAGTGTGTGATGTTTGAAACCTTGATTTTATTTGTGGAAATGCAATACAGGTACATGTTTCTATGTTTTCAGCCTCTTGTTCATATTAGACCCGGTCTGTTTTGAAAACCACTAGGCTTAGACTTCTCAAATGTGGATTAGGTTAACATACACACCCCAAAGGTTCATACAAACACAGTTTCTTATTTTTAAAACCCTGATTTTACATGTGAAAATACAATAACGGTGCATTTCTCTCTGTTTTCAGTCTCTAGTCCATATTAGACCCGGTCATCTCTGGAAACCACTAGACCTAGACTTCATAACATAAAAACCCAGTTTGTAAAACTTATTCTACTTATTATTTTTGTTAAGATGCAACAAACGTACATTTCTGTATGTTGTCAGCCTTTAAGCCAGCCATTACCAAATAGCGGACCTTGGTCCAGATCCAGATCCAGTGACGACCCTTTACAGACACATGACCAAGTAAAGTGAATGGAAACTATAATGTAATAATATTAGCGTGTAAGCATGCCAACGGACGAATCGCAGTGGCAGATTTGGGGCGTAATGACCAGTTCTTGTGGTTATGTGAATGCAATTGCGATGACCTCACTCAAAATGTGCAAAACACAATCATGAAAAACGCTGTTTAATAAATGAAATAAAAAATATATGTATTATACATGCGCAGATGAAGTTGGAAGATGGAAAGCAGCGTTATCATCATGGTGTGAGGTCAGTAGCTGAAGTTGGAATTGTAGTCTTATGCAAAGGTGCTTCATGATGGCGGGCCAGGCTGCTCTAGCTTGCCGGCTCACTGGGAGGTCACTGGGGTGAAGAACTGCAAGGGTCTCCACAGCCCGTCCTCATCTGCCACCACTTCCAAGTCAACCCTGATGGAGTCTTTATCTCTGTCTCCTCCTGCCTGCAAATACCCCCCTCCCCTCCCGTAGCACTCCCTCCCCAAGGTGCAGAGGTCAAACTGCCTCATCTTTTATGTATTACTTTCCCTCATTGATTTCGCTGGAAGAGATTTATGCACACAGAGGCCTATTTCACTATCACGCTACAGCACATGGGCTCCTTGTTCCTTTTAGCCGTTGCTCTCATTCCACTTTGGTGTGTCATGGTACATCGCTTCACTGGAGGCTGACATCATTCCTGCTTCATCGTCATCTTCAGACCATCACACTACCACCACCACCTTTTACTGTTGCTATGATGTACTTTTTCTGAAATGCAGTGTTACGCCATATATAATGGGACACACAGCTTCCAAAAAGTATTTTCCCACACTTCCTGTCCCCCACTTTTAATATGTACCGCATGGGAACATGGTACACCCCTGTACCATAGCAGGTTTTGTATGGAAAAATGTGATTACGAATACATATAAGGTTAGACTCTTAAGTAATATAGTCACATCAGCCACAATAATGTTGATGGGTGTTATTGCCTTCATTGTCAGGCTGTGTTTACACATGTTGAACATTATTTTACCAAGCAAGACGTCACTCCAGCCCTCTCACACCTCCACTCAGTCTGTGTTGCAACCGTGTGTGTGCTTAGCACCCCAGCAGAGTGTGAAATTGAAATTCCTCCCAGTAGATGCATCGTGATTGACAACGAGGCGAGCACCGGGCACAAGTGCAAAGTCAACTTTCAAAGTGGAGACTTCTAAGCTTCTTGGTGCATGTTAGCATTGTGTTTGCTTTTTCAAACACCACAAAAAGTTTATTTGGCTTAAAATGTCTTGAGCTATGTTACATGTTCTTGAAAGTTGATGATAAACATCAAATCTCGTTCAACACAAGCTGATTTCTGTGCAGCTTTGACCTCAGTATCGTTTCCATCACTACACCTTTCCTACCGGGAGTTGCATATATGTAAGTAGTGTTCAAAATAATAGCAGTGCAATGTGACTAACCAGATGAATCACTGTTATTAGTATATTTTTATTGCTACATGGCAAACACGTTATCAGTAGGTGCAGTAGATTCTCAGAAAACAAACATGACCCAGCATTCATGATATGCACGCTCTTAAGACTGTGCAATTGAACAATTAGTTGACAGTAGTGGCATTCAATCAGTGATCAGGTGTGAATCAGGTGGCCCCTATTTAAAGATGAAACCAGTGCTTGTTGAACATGCATTTCTCTTTGACAGCCTGAGGATAATGGGTCATTCAAGAAACGGTAATGTTTGATTTTATTTAAGCATTCATATAAATGACATTGGAATACATCACTTAATACATTTGACAGTTGCACATGTCCAAAGGAGTAGGACGAAGCAAAGCTCATTTAATCCTACCCTTATTGTCACAATCTGTGTTTGGTATGCGTGACAGTATGGTTTTGTTTCGAGTTTGTATGCCTGTGTGGTTGTATTTTCCTTATTTCATATGTTTTCCTTGCCTTCTCTGTTTTGTCACCTTTTGTAATTACGCGCACCTGTTTCTCTTTTAGTTCCGCGCTATTTAGGTTCAGGTGTGCGCGGCAGTCAGCGTCGGCTCATTGTTACTTTCTCCTCGGTCTTAGTATCTATCAGTTCCGTGTTTTGCTGCCGCCACCCTGCAGCATTACTCTCTTTATGAAATATTCCTCCTACCTACCTGCTTGGCGTCCAGCTCTCTGCATCCTCGGGGTCGTTCCACCATGCCGAGTCACCGCAAACGTGACATTTATTTCCCCTATTTCAATGCATTTGTAGACTTCCAGCAGTTCAATGTTGAGAGATTGTTCAGAAGAACCGCGTACTTTGATTAAAAAGTTGATTGGAGAAGGTTAAACTTATGAAGAGGTGCAAAAAATGTTTGTCTGTTCAGCTAAAATGAATAACCAAAAGAATAACCAAAATGGCAAAGGCTCAGCCAATAATCAGCTCCAGGATGATCAAAGACAGTCTGGCGTTACCTGTAAGTACTGTGAGAGAAGACGTCTGTGTGAAGCTAATCTATTTACAAGAACCCTTGCAAAGTCTGTGTAAAAAGGATCTGTTAAAACAAAGGCAAGTGCAATGGAGGTTACAATTTGCCAAAGAACACATCAACTGACTTAAAGAGAAACAGAGGAACATTTTGTGGACTGATGCGAGTAAAAGTGGGTTTTTTTGGGGTCCAAGGGCCGCAGACAATTTGTGAGACGACCCCCAAACTCTGAATTCAAGCCACAGTACACAGTGAAGACAGCGAAGAATCATGATATGGGCATGTCTCTCCTACTATGGTGTTGGGTCTATTTATCCCATAGCAGGTATCATGGATCAGTTTGCATATGTCTAAATACTTGAAGAGGTCATGTTGCCTTATGCTGAAGAGGACATGCCCTTAAAATGGCTGTTTCAACAAGACTATGACCCCAAACACACTAGTAAACCAGCACAATCCTGTTATGTTGTTATGTTATGGAGTGGACAACCCAATCCCCGGACCTTAATCCAATGGAGAACTTGTGGGGTGACATCAAAAATGCTGTTTGTGAAGCAAAACCAAGAAATGTTAATGAATTGTGGAATGTTGTTAATGACTGTTGGAGTGGAATACCAGCTGAAAGGTGCCACAAGTTGGTTGAGTCTATGCCACACAGATGTGCAGCAGTTATAAAAAATAAATATTAGTTTAGTGTTTCACAGGATTGCCAAATCCTACAAACAAAAATGTTTGTTCAAAATAGTTTTGAGCTTGTAACGACATCAGCAGACACTGCTGTTTTTTTTTAACACACCCCTTTCAACTAATTGCCCAATTGCACAGCCTTAAGAGCGTGCATATCATGAATGCTGGCTCTTGTTTGTTTTCTGAGAATCTACTGCACCTACTGGTAACTCGTTTGCCATGTAGCAATAAAAATATACCAATAACAGTGATTCATCTACTTAGTTACATTTGACTGCTATTATTTTGAACACTCATCCTCTTGAGGAGCAGTAGTGAGCCACTCTGCAGCACACAGGAACTGGATCTGTATTGTAGGTTATTATTTTGGTCAGTCAATCATCTCTGTGTAGATGAGAGCGCTACCTCCTGAGCCATGCCATTCTGTTTGTACATTTTGATCATTGAAGGTGACTATAAGCCACTTTGCAACACATCTAGATAGGCTAAGACGTGATAAAATATTTCAAAAAAAAAATGCATCTATTCTTACTGGTTTTCTTTTCTTGATTTTCCAAATATTTTAACTTTCTTCTTAAATGGTCTTTGTACACTTTCTTTTTGTAATATTAGGACTTTTTCCCCATAACACTTATTGCCAGCAATGGGAACCAAGCTCCGACACCGGTCATACAGGGAACGAACTGCCTGAATTAAGTGGTCCGATGCCCCATATTCCCGCAGCACTCCCGACAGTACTCCCCGAGGGACACAGTTGAATGCCTCCTCCAAGTCCATAAAACACATGTAGACTGGTTGGGGAAACTCCCATGCACCCTCAAGGACCCTGCTCTGCAGTATAGAGCTGGTCCACAGTTCCATGACCAGGACGAAAACCACACTGCTCCTCCTGAATCCGAGATTCGACTATCCAGCGGATCCAGTATTCTGAGCTGCTGTTTGGCGCATGAGCGCAAACAACAGGCTTGTTGCAAACAAGCGCAAACAACGTACAGGCTTGGAGCCGGGGTGCAGCAAGAATAAAATTCAGTCCCTCTCGAGAGGACTGGTTCCAGATCCGTTGCTGTGCGTCAAGGTGAGTCCGACTATATCTACCCGGAACTTCTCCACCTCACGGGTGAGTTCAGGCACCTTCCCCACCAGAAATGTGACATTCCACGTACCCAGAGCTAGCTTCTGCAGCCAAGGATAGGCCACCTTCGTCCACTACCCAGCTTACTCTGCACTCGACCCCTTTAGCCCCTCCCATGAGTGGTGAGGTCATAGGGAAGTGGGACCCATGTCACTTCTTCGGGCTGTGCCCGACCAAGCCTCATGTGTGCATGGCCACGAGGCGCTCGCCATCGTGCCCACCTCCAGGCCTGGCTCGAGAGAGCGGCCTCGCGGAAATGACCCGCGTCCAGCCGAGGGAAAACATGGCCTCTTAGTATTTTTCATCATTGGGGTCTATTGAGCCACTCTTTGTCTGGCCCCTCCCCTAGTTTGTCATGAGTGACCCTACCAGGGGCATGAAAGCCCACGACAACCTATCTCCTAGGATCATTGGGGCATTCAAACTCCTCCACCGCGATAAGGTGGTGGCCCAGGGATGAGTTTGCTTTTGTTAGAGTTTTTATTTTTATTTTCTTGTTAAATTGTATGTTTCAAATTTACCACTGGCCAATGAAAAAGACCAAATCAAACTATGGACATATTTAGAATTATTTTAACACTATGAATCCATCCATCTTCTATGCTACTTATCCCCACTAGAATCGTGATGGTATGCTGGAGCCTATCCCAGCTGCCTAGGGGCAAGAGGCAGTCAATGGCAGGGCACATTTGAAGAACAAAGATTCACACTCCCATTCATACCTAGGGACAATTTCAGAGGCATGCATGTTTTTGGATTTTGGGAGGAAACCCACACACGGGGAGAACATGCAAACTCCACACAGAGAAGCCAAGCAGAGATTGGAACCCTGGTCTTCCAGATCACCTGACTGTGTGGCCAACATGCTGACCACTCGGCCACCGGCTACATTATGCAGAGAGCCAATTAAAAAAGCAAACAGTGGGGCTCCCAAGCCACACAATGATGAAGAAAACTGATGCACCTTGGTCCCTTTGTCCTTCCTCTGTTGTGTGTGTGTGTGTGTGTGTGTGTGCGTGTCCCAGCCTGTCCCACTGGAACGGCATCGTTCAGGCCACCATGTGTTCTGTGCCCCCGACTTGAACTGATCTGCCACTTCCTCTTCATCACCTGTGCACAGTACACACGTTTCACAAAACACTGCAGTTCTGCAGGATGGATCCTCCAGACATCTCAAGGTTTTAATGAGTTTAACGTGCTTAAAATGAGTAAGTCATCCTCCTTATCGCTTCCCTCCGTCTTTTTCAGCCCGAGGAACAGAACAGCCGGGATTTCTGATCAAGTCAAGCATTTGGTGTGATTGTGCAGCAGCAAACACAACTACGCTGCTTGCATTCTCACGGCCATTTTAATGTAGTTTAATCTCCCCACTCGGCTTGAAGACAAAGTGTTCGATTTTCTTTTCAGGTCTGAGCGCCTGGGATTTGGTGCTCTTTTTTTTTTTTTTTATCTCCTAATGAGAATTCCCCAGTTCTTTGCAACAGATAGCAGGCAGCAGCGACGAAGCAATAGCAAAAGCTGCCTTTTGATTTACTCTGATGACTTGCTCAAGTGTTGACTGTCTTCGTTCACTTACAGGTGGAGAGATTAACACGCACGGAGGACAGAGGTGGCCAAATTAAACACAGCCCGGCAAAGATGAGACAGTAAAGCAGGTCAGTTTGTCCACTGTTGCTCCTGCAAGTAACTTTGGATGGTAGTATCTCATCTTTGTGCTAAACATCATCAGTGAAGGGTAAAAAAGAGGCTGGGAGGGGTCAAAGGCTGTAAGGCTGCATGTAAAGGTTTGCTTGATTTTGTAGCACAGTCTGTCTTATTGTTTCTTTGAGTAAGGTTTATAAAGCAGAAGCGGTACTTCACAAGGATTTTTTGTTTTGCACCAATATCCATACAAGCCTCCCGCCCAAAGTCAGCTGGGGTAGGCTCCAGCATACCGGCGACCCTAATGAGGGTAAGCGGCATAGAAAATGGATGGATGGATGGATGGGTCATCACTGAGCCAAAAAAAGAGTGATTCAGAAGACCCCATGAACAATCCGCACCTCGTCCAGACATAGGATACCGGGGGGTAAGGAATACTTGGATCTCACTGACATACCTTCCATAGAGGAAGCAGAATCTGAGGACACGAACGCAGACAGTTCCATCACCGTGGCTGAGGTATCTGGGGTAGTCAAAACTGTTGCAAGGCTCTGTGGGTGGATGAATTTTTGCCCTGACTTTCTCAAGGGTCTGGATGTTGAGGGACTGTCTTGGCCGGGGCTGGTTTTGCATTGCCAGCAGTAAGTTGAGCCTTTTTCCAGTGAACATTGGCCAAGGCTGCCCTTTGTCACCCATTCTGTTCATAACCTTCATGGACAGAATTTCTAGGTGAAGCCAAGACGTTGAGGGAGTTCAGTTTGTTGGCCTTAAGGTCTTCCATCCATCCATTTTCTATACCACTTATCCTCATTAGGGTCGCGGGTATGCTGGAGCTCGTGTGGATGATAGGCCAAATCGTGGAAAAATAACTTTGTTTTATGAGATACCCGCCTTCGTCTGTCTCTGTCTCTCTCTCTGTCTGTCTGTCTGTTTATATATGACGTATGTGTTAGCAATTCATTGTGAAGAGAGGGGTAGGATGAAATAAGCTCTGCTTCATCCTACTCCTTTTTGGAGATGTGGAACTATGAAAACTATGAACTATAAAACGTACCATTAACCATTCATGGTAAAATGAATGCTTGATGTTGTGTAATTATAAGATTCATTTTAGCTCCAGAACCCACTCCTTCTCCTCTCACATTAAACACATTTCAAATCAGGAAGTCCACCACTAATGATTAATAAAGTATGATTTTTCAAGAAGAACACGAATCCCGGTGTAGAAATTATATATACATTCACTTTGGGGCGTTCAATGACTGCTGAACAAAGTGTGCAATTTATTTATTTTTATTTTTCATATTTCAACAATATTGTAAACAATAACAGGGCCGCACGGTGGATTGTGTCTCTCCTTCCACCCTGAGACACTGTGCGGTAGAACTGGCGCCTGTCTTCACGGACATCTTCAACTTCTCCTTGGAGTCATGCCATGTCCCAGCCTGCTTCAAGCTGTCCACCATTGTTCCCGTCCCCAAGAAGCCCAGGATCACTGGACTCAACAACTACAGACCTGTGGCACTGACATCTGTGGTCATGAAATCATTGGAGCGCCTGGTTCTGCCTCATCTCAAGTCCTTTACCTCCCCCCTCCTGGACCCTTTGCAGTTCGCCTACAGAGCCAACCGGTCTGTGGATGACGCCATCAACCTGGCCCTCCACTACATCCTGCAGCATCTGGACTCCCCAGGAACCTACGCCAGGATCCTGTTTGTGGACTTCAGCTCTGCATTCAACACCATCCTCCCTGCTC
>QODF01000026.1:4026699-4213892 GCA_024372805.1 Oostethus manadensis | reverse complement strand
CTTTTTACTCAGGGTTCTATGTTTAGTTAGTTCTATGTTTATTTAATGCTCTATGTTTACTTAGAATTCTACGTTGCACTGAGTCGCCAAAGAAAGTTCCTAGTTTGTGAATTGTTCACTTACATTGGCAATAAAGTTTTTCTGATTTTGATTCTGAATGGGTAGCATGTTGGCCACACAGTCAGGAGGTTCAGGGTTCGAGGTTCAGGGCATCTCTGTGTGGAGTTTGTATGTTCTTCCCGAGCGTGCGTTGGTTTTTTCCGGGTACTCCGGTTTCCTCCCACATTCCAAAAACATGCATGTTAGGTTAATTGGCGACTCTAAATTGTCCATTAGAGTGTGAGTGTGAATATTTGTTTGTCTGCCCTGCAATTGACTAGCGACCAATCCAAGTTCTACCCCGGCTCTCGCCTAAAGTCAGCTGGGATAGGCTCCAGCATACCCGCGACCCTAATGAGGATAAGCGGTATAGAAAATGGATAGATGGGGAAAAAAAAGAGAGAGAAAAGAGAGTGTGTGTATGTATATATACTGTATATATATATATACATACATACACACACATAGTGTGAAATTTTAATGCTTGAGGAAAAAACATCTGTGAGAATAAATAGGTAAACATGAAATCACATATTTATAAATTGTTACTTGACCAACTGACTGAAAAAAAAATGGTGATCCACAGTACATCTGCGATGAAAGACGTCATACTACACTATCTGTAGTAATTGGTTGAATGATGAATATCAATGTATTTCCTTACCGAAGGTATATCATCACATAGCGTGTAATTAAAATTGCAATCAAATCCCGTGACTTTGTGTGCTGTGTGGCAGCAGTTGATGCTAATGCTTCCTGACGGTCGCTGTGTGCACATAAACACTACGATGGCCCCTGCCGTGAACAATACGAACGTCGTGTGAGCAGGAAGAGAATTGAAAACAACAATTCCCAGCACGGAAGGCGCAGCGAGGCAGCTTAAATTATGCAGGTCGATGTGTTAAGTTTAATTGACTCCGCTCGCCACATTTGTGCGTCTGACAAGCAACAGCAGCTTTCACGACGGAGCAGAAGAACACACTGCAAATGCCACATGGAGGAAACGGTTGTCTTGAACACGTATTATAAGATACTGGCAAGTTTTCATCTCTTTCGCACGCACACTCACACACACATATACTGTCCCCCCTCATTGTTCACACAATGAAAGTCTTTGTAAATGTTTTGTATTAGAATTCCCACTTCTGGAGATTGATGCAGCTTCACTATTTTCCCATCATTCAGGAGGTGATCCAAGAAGTAACCTTTTTTGCCCATGCTGCGATTACAAGGCATGGGCCTTTCTGCAACGGTTTCCCCTGCAGATATTTGACATTAGACGCAATGAATCCTAGCATCACATTGCTTTTCCAACAGTGAGTCTTGGTATTGGTTACCATGGTGATGGTAGTGGCTTACCTTGTTCAATTTCTTTGTATGTTGAACTTAACTACCAAAGCAGGATAAACGTATCTTGTTTTGTTCTGTAAAGATATGCGGGGTGTAGCGAGCCTTAAAAGTAAGTAGATTCACTAGTACGTGCCAACACTTGGACTAGAACTTGTCTCACAGTTAAGCTTTTTGTGAATGAGCCTTTCAAAATAATGGTCTCTTGTGCGATTTGTCTGCGACGTATTTGGCATCTGGCGAGCCATGACTCCATTTGTCACGTTGTCTTGACAGTGTGCCTAATTAGTTTGCTGCAAACAAAGGAGCTGTCTGGTGCAAACCGCCAGCTGTCCTTCTGCAGTATTGGCGGTGTTTGTTTCCTACATGACATATTCACTTTGAATGCCGTGCAGCTCTCGTCTTGGCCAGTGTTTTGACAACTGGAGCAACCCCCAGTCATTGTTGGAATATAATTGAGTCTTTGGAAAAAGAAATGATCTTCCTGTGGCCGGCAGAGGATTTCAATTCCGCAACTTCCTGTGGATCATGTGACTGGAAGACTGTTTCTTTTTTTTCAAAGGGGGTATTGGGATGTACGGGAACAGGACTGCGTTATGACCCAGGCATACAATTTAAAGGAATTTTGCTCATCATCCATCCAATATGGATAATAAGGTATTATTTCGGCAGTAACGAAGTTTGATTGGCGTATCAATGTTAATAATAATAATAATAATAGTAACAATGTCATTGTAGCTTGGTTAATATGCACCTCACATTATCGGTGCATAGAAATGGAGTGTTGTTGGCACATTTTGGAGTCTTTTTCTTTATTGGCTTTATAAGTGTTCCCGTAATGTGCATTCTTAGCACAGTCTTTTTATCTTTTAGAAGGATGCATGCAGAAAAGTTCATGTATCGCATAAAGATTGTGGATGATAGACAAAATGCCAAAACACTGTACTTTCAGTGTGAATTTTAACAGTTATTTTGGTTTTGTTTTCAAGTATAACACGAACATGTAAGAAATAATGAATAAGAAAATAAAAAATAAATAACATTTGTCGTAAATGTCAATTACAATCCTTCTTCCTTCTAATGCATTTTTTTCAAAAAGTAATGAATTAATAAATTATATTGATAATTAAAAGTCCAACATGAATAAACTAAGTGTGGAAGTGGTAATTTTTTGGCTTCTTCCTTCCTTATTCCCCAGTCAATTTCAAAGCCATTCTTAAGTTTCGAATACATAAATTGAAGGGTAACTATTTAACTTACTGGATTGCACATAAGAGCTGCAGAATGTGGCGTAAACAAAAGCTAGTAGTAGTGTTGCAGTATATGTCTATGTATGCCAAATTAATGTCAGTCCAGCTGCCCGTTATATCAAGTGGCAAATGTCACAGTGAGGATGGATGATGTTTTTTTATTAATGCCATGCAGCCAACCTACATTATCATGTCTACTATATTAGGTAAAATGAGTATAAAGGGGGCTATAGGGGTGTTATATCATGTCTACAGGGCTCTAATGTAAAAAGAAAAAAAAACATTTTCAGAAAACCCTAAACGGTAAACAACCCAAAATCTTACATTTATTAACACTGAATCTGCTTCGCTGAAATGTATTTATTGTGGTCGGGTCTGGGACCAATTAACCGTGATAAATGAGGGACGACTATCAGATAATTTCCAGACTATTGAGCTCACCAGCATATAAGTGCCCCCCCAAAATTGAAAGGGAATTTGTTTTTGTACATATACAGGCCGCACTTGTCTATATGATGTAAGTGTCCACTTTGTAATGTGATATTTCCACAGAAAGAGACTATAAAACTTGCAATCTTACCTGCACTCAGTGTTTTCCACGTCACTACCTGCAATGAGATGTGCCGCAGTCCAAGCAGAAGTTGTAGTAATTTTACACTTGATCAAATTTACATAGGATTTGTCAGATCAAAAACGATCACCACAAAAGACTTAATCCTTTAAGTGCCAAAGTCGCAAAATTGCAAGAAGAAATTTAACACCAGGAGATGGCGGACTTCTTTCATTTTAATCTTAGCAACAATTGTGGGCGTGGTTTTATGAAAAGTGTAGGACTTTCTAGACTTTGAACCTCCGTATGTGTGCAGCAGCATATACTTGTGCCGATGCTGTTCTTAACCGTGTTTGGGGTGGCAGCAGGTGACGTGGTGGGTTGTCAGAATGTGGTGAGGGGGATAGCGGAAATGCCATCCATCCATCCATCCATCCATTTTCTATGCCGCTTATCCTCATTAGGGTCGTGGGTATGCTGGAGCCTATCCGAGCTGACTTCGGGCGGGAGGCGGGGTACACCCTGGACTGGTCGCCAGTCAATCGCAGGGCACATATAGACAAACAACCAGTCACACTCACATTCATACAAAAAAACCCGATAATGGCAGCATACACGGTACTATCCGCGAAAAACTACTCAGCAAAAAATGCACTGCTAATAGATTTGACCTGAGAACACAGTGACCTGGATGAATGATAATATTCATAGATATACTTTATATACATGTAATACGAGCGGTATATAATAGCGATGGAGGATTCTGATCCTGTTGTTAGTGACGATGATGATGGCTGGGTTTGCTTGAGACATGAGGAAGAGGGACAGACCACAAATTGTATTTTCCAGTGTTAGAGGTAGTTTAAATGCGTATTTTACGTTGTATTTATTACATATGCAATCCGACCAAGGTGCAGGACAGTTTACACAAATAACAAAAAAAAACACAGTTAATCTTTCGACATTTCCATTCCCAATTTATTTCCCGGGAACCCAAATGGCACCGATTTCATTGGAATGGCCCAAATGCGTGAAGAAAAAAAATCTCCATGGTGAAAGTAATAAGACATTAAAGTGGCTCAGCCTCTACTGACATCCTTAAAAGCCACTTTGACTTAATCTGAAAATTCACCAGTTGGTTTAGTGCGTTCTGCTCTCCTTAAAAACACTCCTTGACGAGCAGTTGATTGGTTTACACTTTGTGTGCGCGTGTCACATTTGTTGGAAATATTCATCTCATGAAAAATGTATAAAGGTAGAGTTGAGTTTGTTTGCGTGAACGTTTATGTCCCGCTAATCTTTTTCTATTCACTAGGGTGAAAATTAATGTTCTTTTATAAAACTCAGCTTATTTAAAAATATACAAATGGACTCAAGTTCAAATCCCCACACCGCGCAGCAGTGAAAATTTGCCTGTATGTGTGTGGAGGATTCCCCCCAAAAATCAGGATATTTCACTGGTTGTATGTATTTATGTCATTCGGTTACTGGTTTATCATGTTTCCCGAACTTTTCCCTTCAGTTTGAACGTGAATGAGTATGCAGAGTGAGATTGCGATGAGACAAAAAAGTGAAGCTCTAATTCAGCCCCTTCAAACAGACTGCAATAAATGATGTACTTATTACAATTACATATAAAAAGTAATGGTTTCATTTGATTTGAACATGCATGTAAATGACATTGGAATACATCACTTAATACAATTGACAGTTCCACGTGTCCAGTTCTACGTGTCTGAGCTTTTTTAATCCTACCCCCGTGGGTTTTCCCTTATTTCAATACATTTGTAGACTTCCTGCATTTAGTAAGTACTGAAGTACTAAAGGTTTTTAGTGTTGTTCTTGCATATTTGTGTCACGATCTGTATGTTTGTCTTCGTGACAGTTTTGGTTTCGTTCTAGTTGGTTTTCCTGTGTTGTTGTTTTCCTAGTTTCACATGTTTTCCTTGCGTTCTAGTTTTTTCTCCTTTGTTAATTACGCGCACCTGTTTCTCGTTTGTGTTCCAGGGTATTTATGTTCAGGTGTGTGCGCCAGTCCGTTGTCGGTTGTCTGAAGGGGTACCAAACTGCAGGTCTGCAGCAATATGAAAATGCCACCAAAAAGCAGGCGCAACTGTGGAGAAATCTAGAAACTGATGATAACAAATAAAGACTAAAGTAAATATGGTGTGCTTTCACTGAAACAAAAGAACGTTTCAGTTGTCTGAGTGAAAATGCATGTCATGCATGCCAATTATGTAACTTTACAGAGTGAAAGATGACATAAGGAAATCATAACTTATTTATTGTTATTATATATTATGTCAACAGTGAGTGGTTTATTTGGTCTCAGAACTGTTGAGGCTAATATTGTTGGGCATCAGTATGTGGGACAATACACATTTCAAAATGCACTTGCATTGTTAAATGAAAAAGTTGTTTGTCAAGTTGTTTTTGAATTCAACTTTTCTTAAAATTAACGTTAAAAGGTTGTCTTCTCTCACTCTCATGGACTCCCATTGTCTCATCTCGTCGGGTGTCTCGTGACATCCCTACTAATGAGAGGCTGAGCGGCGTGTGGCGTTTATTGAAGAAAAAGCGTGCGCCATCCCTGCAGCATCCTTGTGCTTTGCCAGTAGCATCGTTGTCATTTCTTGACTGCCTGCAAAGATTGTAAGCACCGAGAGGATTCAGTGGCTCTCCCAGCTAACATTAGGCAAAATGAAGGACAAAAAAATGGCTGCTGTCTTAGATGATAGCAAAGGCTAGCAGAATATATACTGTAAATGTTTTCTTCCGCCAAGAAACATGGCATGTTGGTGTAAATGTGTGACCTACCTCCGATTTAAGGTCACGGTTTGGTTCATTTTGTGCACAGTAAGGGGACAAAATGCAATTTTACTCTCATCAGTACACAAAATGTTCCCCCATTTCTCTTTAGGCTGGTTGACGTGTTCTTTGGCAAATTGTGACCTCTTTTGCACATGCCTTTTTTTTGCTGGGGATTTTTGTAAATAGATTAGCTTTACATAGACGTCTTTCACAGTACTTTGAGGTAACTCCATGTTGTCTTTGATCATCCTGGAGCTGATTATAGGCTGAGCCTTTGCTATTCTGGTTATTCTTCCTTCCATTTTTATTGTTGTCTTACGTTTTCTGCCACGTGTCTTTTGTTTTGCTCTCCATTTCAAGGCACTGGGTATCATTTTAGCTGAACAGCTACATTTTTTTGCACCTTTTCATGAGTTTTCCTCTCTCCAATCAACTTTTCATTCAAAGTACGCTGTTCTTCTGAACAATGACATGAACGAACCATTTTCTTTAGGCTTCCAAAGATAAATGCATGTTCTACAAGTGCTGGTTTCATCCTTAAACAGGGGCCGCCCGATTCAAACCTTTTTTTTCACAAAATTCATTAATGATTGAATGCCACACTGCTACTTTTTGAACACATTCCTTTCAACTAGTTGCCCAATTGCACAGCCTTAAGAGCATGCATATCACAAATGGTGGGTCTGAGAATCTACTGTACCTACTAGTAACTTGTTTGCCATGTTGTAATAACCGTGATTAATCGGATTAGTCACATTGGACAAAGAAACTGAACATATACATTACTTTGTCAGTCTATCTGAGTCTACCATGGAGAGTCACAGCTGTCTGGTTCGGCTTTTGTCACGTCATTTTGGCTTGCTTGACAAACACAGCCAAAGCAGCAGGTCCTCTTCTGCTTGATAAGAATGTACCAGACATCAGCAGCATCTCAATCCTGTGTGCGTGTGTGTGTGTGTGTGTGTCCAGCAGGCAGAAATCCAGAGTGACCCACCTTCAGCTTTTCAGCTTTAGTGTGAACAGCTGCACTGCAAACATGGTGCAGTGGATCACAGCGAGGGTCTTTTATTTAGGTCACATTCTTCGCTCCAGTGGCCAGCATGGGAGATCTGTCAGCTGCAATGAATACCTTCAGCTGGACAGGGGCCACTGTGGAAGTGTAGTGTTCGTGTGCTGTATGAGTGAGCAAAGGATGGTTAGTAGATTAACTGGTTTAATTCTTCCCCCAAGTGATTTAATCCCTTGGTTAAGCATCACAGCAAAATGACATCGTTGGAGCAATTTTTCCTCCAATGCGTCCCAAAGATAAATGAGGTTCGCATAAACACACTTTCATGTGTCCTGTCCTCTAGCTGTGGAAAGACAGACATGTCTTATTGGGCCGCTGTGTCTCATGCATTCTCGTAGTTCTTCAATCCCCATGAAGAATGGTGCAATCTCAATGCACCATTCTTCATGGGGATTGAATTCTTTGACCACACTGTAGTAATCAAAATAGCAACGTTTCCTCAGTCCTTCTATGAAATCTACCTGAGTGAAGCGAGAAGGCTACTGGGGGTCACACCGCTGCTATTTTTAACTATGATACTAAAAGTTTTCAAGGACAAAAATAAAATGCAGTGCTACGTTTTGTAAATTGGTTTTCCATAATTTACCACTGAGCACCCCTGAATATAATACTAAATTTAAGGTGAAAAAAAATTGTAAGAGATGTGGTGAGGAGCTCAGCCATCCGGGAGAATCTCAGAGTAGAGCCGCTGCTCCTTCACATTGAGAGGAGCCGGTTGAGGTGGCTCGGGCATCTAGTCAGGATGCCTCCCGGGCGCCTCCCTGATGAGGTGTTTCGGGCATGCCCAGCCGGGAGGCCTGGGAGAAGACCTAAGACACGCTGAAGGGAGTGTGTCTCACAGCTGGCCTGGGAACGCCTTGGTGTCCTCCCGGTGGAGCTGGAAGAGGTCGCCGGAGACTGGGAAGTCTGGACTTCCCTACTGAGACTGCTGCCCCCGCGACCCGGATCTGGATAAGGGGAAGAAAATGGGATGGGATTTTTAACTATATAATTTTTTTAATAACATAATGGCCCATATTTACAAAATTGATGTAACATGCGATTAACTATGAGTTAACTATGGAGGAAAATGTGATTAATCACGATTAAATATTTTAATCGTTTGACAGCCCTAATTTATATATGCGTGTATAGATATGTACTATATACGTGTGTTGGGGTGTTTGTGTATGTATATGTGTATATATGTATATATATATGCATATGTGTGTGTGTGTGTGTGTGTGTATATATACATGTATATATATACTGTATATACATGTATATATGTACAGTATATATATTTCTGTACACTATGCCAGCCACTTCGTTATGGCTCTCCATGTAGGCTTTCCCTGCCGGTATCATGACACCCTGCAGTTATATGCTGGATTGTCTCAGTGGCCTCTTTGCACAACCTACACCTTGGGTCTTGTCTGGTGTGGTAGATCTAATGGATCTTGGATGTTTCATCCTGGACAGTATCTCTCAAGCTCACTAGTCCTTGAACTTAAACATATATACATTATATACTGTCGATGTGCTTTGATTGTCACAGAGTATATACGTAGCTGGAGAAAAATGAGAAGGTTAATCACTGCCGTTTTTGTTTTGCCACTTATTGATATCTCTTTATGTTAACTTTGATGTAGTTTTTGTAGTGTTTTTTTAGCATTGCACAGAAACATTTCTTGCAGCCTGGTGGTTGGGGAGCCCAGCCTTATAGCATGCTTGGGGATATGATTAATTGTGAGTAATTATGACTTCACTATGAACAATATGCGAATAATCTGGATTAAATATTTTCATCAATTGACAGCCCTAATATATATGTGTTTGTTGTCTCTGTAGAGTGTGTGCAGACCTCCTGCAGCTTCACCATGACAATGAAAGGCCTGTCCAGCAGCCACAGTCACCATCACGTCGCCTGTGATCCCTCCTACGACTCCATGACCCTGGGTCACTCGGATCGTCAGCCTTACTTCATGACCCCGGGCGAGGCGCACCCTGCTGAGCGCCCGTGCTACACCCATCGCAGCTCCTTCCAGTCTGAATGCAGTGCCTACCCAGACCTGGCCAGCTGCACCTTCCCTCGCAGACATTACAGCTCCCACCATGAGCTGAAGGAGGAGTGTGGGCCTCTGGCACTTTACACAGGGCCAACAGGCAGAGCTAAAGGCAAAAACAATAACAACCGGCTGTCTTCTAACCTGCTGGAACAGTTTGATCACCAAGCTCCTGTAAGGCAAGAAGGCTACCACACGCTGCAGTACAAGCGCACGGCGGTAGAACACCAGCGCAGTGACAGTCCCGGGCGAATCCGCCACCTTGTTCACTCTGTCCAGAAGCTTTTTACCAAGTCCCACTCCCTGGAGGGACCCTCAGGGTCTGGCACTACTGGTAGGGTGAATGGTGGTAAGAACAGCCCCGATGACCCACCTTCTTCATCTGGAACGCTCAAACACAACAAGCGCAGCAAGAGCAAAGACCGATCGAAGTCAGAGCCCAAGATGCGTAGCGCCATCTCTGGCTACTGGAGCTCAGACGACACCCTGGACCGGGAGATGTGCTTGTACCACCATCACAGCGTAAGACAGCCGTCTGGTGTTATGACCATGGGGCGACATCCAGATAAGTCACAGTACTTCATGGAGTCCTACAACACCATCAGCTCCCATTCCCTGAAGACATCCCGCAGCAACAATGACGTGAAGTGCTCGTCCTGCTCGGGGAGTGGCAAGGGAGGCCTCCCGCTGTTGGGACCTCTAGATGGTCAAGTGCAGCTCAAGAAAAGCTCGTGGTCTTCTACGCTGACGGTGAGCAGAGCAAGAGAGGTCTACCAGAAGGCCTCAGTCAACCTAGATAACGCTCTAGTGAAAGCCGAGCAAGGACGCACCTGCCACTTTCTGCAGGTAGGACGGTCAAAGCAGCCCCCCCTTCGCATGTCATGCTCCATGCAGCCTCAATGCCTCATGCTGCTCCTTCACGAGACACCTCCTTTTGTCCCCAGCCATTAATGTTGTCCTCTTCGTGGCAGTAAAGCTTTGGTCATGATGTCCTCATCAAACAGTGTTTATGTCCATCTGCATGAACTATTGTGGATGTGTGCATCATGTAAGAAATGTCTTTATTAGTCCCACAAAGGGAAGTTCCATATTGTACTCTGGTTTTCGTCTCCAAACCATTTCTCAGCTTGTATTCAGCAGAACATGTTTGTTAGCTTTGCTCGGGACACGAGGTGGCATTGTTTTCACGTTTACGCTTCGACCAATATGTGATTTTTATCCTGTCAAAAAGGTCACAGCCTTAAACAAGAAAACGTTTTGTTTATCAACGTCGGCACCAGCGGCACCCCCTTCTCACATCAAAACATGCAGTTATCGGGAGCTCTCCATGAGAGAAGCAGCCTGTGGAAGGAGCTTCCGAAAAAAGAGAGCATTTCCAGGCCAGAGAGGACGATGACAGAATGTATGAGTTGGAAGAACAGGAGCATAAAACAGCAAGAGTGAACGTGACTGCATGTTTAGAGCTGGGGAAATGAGAGGGTACATTAGGGAAGGGATGTCTGTGTGCCACGACATTCTTTAGAGCCATTATGTTTCTCCAAAGATGGACAAGGTCTTCTTTCACGGGACTGGATGTCAGATCAAGAGGGCTGTGCATGGATGCATGCTGAAGGAAAATCACGTGCTGCTGGTTGTTATGATGATGATGATGAGCATGACCTTATTTAGCTAATGGTTTTTGACAGGTAGACTGATAAGATGTTAGATGATGTCAAAGTTAGCCTTGTATGTATATACTGTAGATGTATATACAGTGGATTGTTTTTAATTACCAATAAAATGAGTAACTAATTAATGAGGGGGGCATGATTTTTGTCACGGGACCCAGAATTCCTGGCTGCACCCCGGTTACTGGTTACTTGATAAATGGAAACCGAAACCAGGAAAGATCCCTAATTCAGACAAAAACCCACGACCCTAATGAGGATAAGCGGTATAGAAAATGAATGAATGAATGACATACGTACTTTTTGAGAGAACGTATCACTGCATGGTGACACTTCCAGAGGATGACAAGCTTTTGGAGTCCCGATGCGAGAGTACGTTGGTAGAACTTCCAAGCTGTGAAAGGATCCTCATCTTGTCTGATGAATTAGATTATTTGTCGCGTTATTAGCTTAGTCACACACTTACTTGCGAGTATTAGCCACATGGCTGCCGTGTGGGACTGTGGGAGGGGAAGACAGCGCTGCCGAAGATGTTAGTTAAGGACAAGATACGACACTTTGTGAAATGATCGCTCTGGGCTGCAATAGTGCTAGCCACCAGTGATCGGCACTGAAAGGCATTTGCTGATCTTGTGAGTTTTCATCGGTGGCCGATCGACCCCTTCCTATATCGGTTTTCATTATAGGGGAAAATACTGATATTTCATTTGCATGCCAATGCCGGGCTGACAATATCGGCCCACTGATATTATCGACCATCCCTAGATTTTACTCTACTCCTAATAGCTGGTTGGGCCACCCTTAGCAGCAACAACTGCAACTTAGCGATCATTTGCAGCCCTGTGGTGTGTACTCACCAACCTCCTGTACAGCAAGAAGCTACTACACCAGAATACTAGCCATTTCCAATCCGCCATCTTGTTCACTCTGTCCAGAAGCTTTTCACCAAGTCCCACTCTCTGGAGGGAGCCTCAGGGTCTGGCACTACTGGGGGGATGAATGGTGGTTAAAAACAGCCTCGATGACCCACCTTCTATGTCTGGAACCCTCAAACACAAGCGCAACAAGACCCATCAAAGACTGATCAATGCCAGAGGCCAAGATGCGTAGGGCCATCTCTGGCTATAGGAGCTAAGATGACACCCTGGACAGGGAGGTGTGCTTGTAAGACAGCAGTCTGGGGTCATGACCATTGGGGCAACATCCAGACAAGTGCAGTTGCAGTACTTCATGGAGTCCTACTACACCATCAGGGCCGACTCCCCGAACACAACCTGCAACAAAAACCATGTGAAATGCTCGTCTTTCTTGGGGAGCGGCAAAGGCCTCCCGCTGATGGAGCCGCTAGATGGTCAAATGCAGCTCAAGAAAAGCTTGTAGTCTTCTACACTGACGGTGAGCAGAGCAAGAGAGGTCTACCAGAAGGCCTCGGTCCACCTAGATCATGCTCTGGCAAAAGCCGAGCAGGGACGCACCTGCCACTTCCTGCAGGTAAGACAGTCAAAGCAGACGGTAGAGGAGATTTGGCCCACTCATCTTTGCAGAATTGTTGTAATTCAGCCACAGTGGAGGCTTTTACAGCATTGAGTGGCTTTTTAAGGTCATACCACGGCATCTCAGTACGATTCAGGTCAGGACTTTGACTAGGCCTCTCCAAAGTCTTTTATTTTTTTTATTTTTTTATAGCCATTTAGAGGTGGACTTGCTAGTGTGATTTGGATCATTGTCCTGCTGCAGAACCCAAGTTGCTTTCAGCCCAAGGTCACCAAGAGATGCTCAGACTCCTTCAGGATTTTTTGGTAGAGAGCAGAATTCATGCCTCCATTCTCTTCCAGTCTTCCAGGTACTGAAGCAGCAAAACAGCCCCAAACCATCACACTACCACCACAATATTTTACTCTTGGTATGAAGATCTTTTTTTTTACACCAGACGTAATGGGATACCTTCCTACAGCAGGAATTATTAAGACGTTTTCTGGCAAAATTGAGACGGGGCTTAATGTTGTTTTTTTTTGGTTGTTCAGCAGTGGTTTTGGTCTTGCATGCAGGACGTTTTTGCCCAGTGTCTTTCTTACAGTGGAGTCATCAACACTAACCTTCAACTGAGGCTGACCTCTTGGATGAGTCATCTCTGCGCTCTTGAGATTATTTTGGATGGCGGGCCTGTTGAGTTCAATCGTTGCGAGCTGGTGTAATTTGCTGTTTCTTCATTAGATGTCACTGTTGCTACAAATTGCCTTGTTTCTTCTTTAGCGATTGTGTGGCAGCGCCATCTAGCAATATAATGTATGTAAAGAACAAAGTATTTAATGTTAATATTTATTTTGAGCAATGCATGTTACATTTGACTTGCTGCTAAACATATGCAACTGTGCTGCTCTCAAAAACAAAATGCCGGCTTTTCCTCTCTATGGAAGGACAAGGTGAGAAGCACCTTCCAGCTCATGCACGCTCCCAACCCTTTAGGATAAAGCCAGTACTGCAAGAATAATGAGATCACACTTACGTTAAAGCCATTACGCGAAAGTCGTGGTGTGTAACAAAACTTTCTGCAACATTATAAAGTGTTATTGACCACACGCTGACAAACACAAACTAACAAACGACAAGATTCAATTCGGTAGACAGCCTCATAGTCCTATATTTGATCGAGATGTGCAAATTCAGTGATTTTTGCTGACCAATGATTTGAATCATACAAAAAGTAAATGTACAATACAGTTTAACAGGCAAATATTTATTTTCTTTTGTCATTATTTCTATTTTATTAGCCATCATGTCGCTGATATGTCCATCTCACTGTCTCGGACAAATGCATGGTGGTATGGCATCCAAAATGTCTGTTCGGTCGAAAAAGAGCAGTAGACGGCAGAATGTTTGTATTGTGTTCTCACTTCCCTTCCTCTGTAAAGGTACCTCAGGATGACTGGAGCGGATTCTCCCCGCTGGCCAAGGATGATGAGATCCCTTGCCGTCGGATGCGAAGTGGCAGCTATATCAAGGCCATGGCCGAGGACGACAGTGGCGACTCAGACGGTAGTCCCAGACCTTCGCCTAAAGTCCAAGCGCGGCGCGCCAGCTACCTGAAGGCCACGCAGCCTTCGCTCACAGAGGTGACCACTCTTAAGTAAGTTCTTCCAGCGGGAGTAAAGATTTTGATGTAAGATTTATAACTATGCATATCTGGAGTTTGGGTTACACTACTTATAGTTTGTGCGGTGGCCATTGAGTGCACATTCATGCATGTTCTCCCAGGTGCTGTTCCACAGGATTATGTCAGTTCCTTCTTGGCATCAAGATTCCTGATTGGCTAGGAGGTTCATTAATGTCACTTCATCCACACCTTGCTGATCCCCCCCGGGCAGGTGATGCTGATTATAAAGTAGGGCCCGCCACAGTGGCTATCATTGGCCCAGCCCGTAATCAACCCTGCAGGGAAATGAGGATAGCGTGTGGCTGGAGATAAGGTTGCTGGTAGATTCTTCTTTGACCTGATTTCCTTTCTGACAGTTCACTGTCAGATGATTTCAGGCTTCATAGCTCTTTCTGTGGTGGTCTCACTGCGGAGGCAGCGCCTCATTTCTATCTTCAATCCAGCCAGGAGAAGTGAGCGAGCCTGAGCGGGAGAAAACGGCAGAGGCCATGGCGCTAGAGTTAAAAAGATCACATTTTGAAGACGTTGTTAATCTTTCAGAAATAATTTAATAAGCCCTGACATTTAGCATTTACTCTTGTGTTTGCATTCAAAGTCCAGCTGGCCAAGACAGTGGATTTCTTCATCCGGTCCTTCTCTGCTTGCATGAATGACGATGCTGTGCTTTAGCAACAACATGCTATTTTAAGCAGAAATGCGACATTAAAGCAGACCTGCCCTGGAGGAACGGCCTTGTGTGTGCAGTACAGCACGTAAAAGGCTTTCCTGTCAGGCAAGAATGGCGTGTTTCGCTTTATGCTGCTTGACATATTCTATACTGACACTGGGGGGGTTGGGGGGGATACCGGGCAACAGGATGCGAGGTAGGCGAGCGCTAATGAGACACCTTTTTCTCATCGTTGAAGAGAGGAGGCTTGTGTGTGTATGTGTGTGTGTGTGTGTGTGTTGGATTGACGGGCTGTAGTCCTGTGCTTCAGTCTTTGAGAAAAGGCGAGGGTTTCTCAGAATTCTAGTTGGAAGCTTCGTGATTAGAAACGGATGTGGATGGGTGTGCATTGTGTTGCACTAAAACCTTCTTCTTCCGCTCTCTTTTTAACTCTCCTTCAATGGCTTCATCTTATTGGTTTCCTTCTCCCTCTTCTCTCTCAGGATTTCCACGGAGCACTCTCCCAAGCTGCAGATCAGGAGTCACAGCTATCTGCGGGCTGTCAGCGAGGTCTCCATCAATAGGAGTCTGGACAGCTTGGACCCAGCGGGGTTGCTGGCCTCGCCTAAATTTCGTTCCCGCAATGAGAGCTATATGAGAGCCATGAGCACCATCAGCCAGGTTGGTGGCATCTACCTACCCCCCTCCCCTTAACTCCTCCTAAACTATGTCCAATACAGTTGGCTAGGAGGGAGGGAATGCCATCCTTAGCTTTTCTAAAGCCTCAGTTAACAATCAGGCAAGGTTTTTGAAGGCTTGAAGGGGAAGAAGAGCCAATTAGTGCCAACTAGTGTGTGTGCTGCTTTGCTGTGCGGGAAGGGCTCATGAAACAGGAAGCCCCTCTGTACCCAGTTTTACCTCTCCTATCTCTTGGGAATGTGCCATCGCCAACATGCAGACATGCGAAGCAAGAACATTCCACGAGCCCTTATAATGAATGGTGTGAATAATTCACCAAAGAATTGATTAGCATATGTCTTGATTAGATTTGAACACTTCAAAGACAATGTGATGGACGGCTGAGGAAGTCTGATAAACTAAGTTTTAAATCAATTAAGTTTAACATATCTTTTTTGTCAATTGACTAAAGGGGTGATGAAGCCGTAATTTACTTCATTCGCGCTAGAACATCAATTTACATATTGGTTGTCCCCGTTCTAGTTGGACTGATTCATGGACCGCTGAGGCGTCCTTTTGTCCCTTGCAGCCTTTGGAAGGCCTTGAGGGGACGCACACAGCGGACCTGACATATGCATGAATGTCACAGAACAAAGTGACTGCTACTGCTCACATCTTTTACCATGAAAAAACAATCTATTGAGAGGACTGAAAAACGGAAGGTCCACAAAGCTTTCTGCTCGTTGCGTGCAATCTTCACCTTTTCCTAGCGACACGTAGCATTTCACTCACACCTCCTTAGCCCTTTGCACAATCTTAATATTTCTTTACGCGTTTTTCATATGTTTATGTAGACATTCAATGAATTCATGTGACACAGGGAATGTGGATGGTGGGCAGGTGGAAGGTCTTGCGAGATGTCAACCCTGCACGTCTGGGCAGATCAAAAATAAATTAATCACACAGTATATGTGTCAGCCTCCATAGAACAACAGCATGAATGGAGTGAACCCTTTGTTAGTCGTACAGGTTCTTTGTCTCGGTGGGTGGAGGCGGGGCCGCTAGCCTACGCTCAAAGTGCAGAAGAGTGTAGCCTCAATGGGAGCAATGCAAGGTAACATAGCAGAAATTAAACGAGCAGGTTGCAATATATTTTTGATATTTTTTCATTGTGCTTTTCTTAAAATTTATGTTAAACTCTCAGCTTGTCTGTCTCGTGACACCACCACTACATACTATATTTACATTTTATGCGTTTTCATTATTATTATATGCAAACCGGGAAGAAGAACCATTGGCTTTTGACCTATAATATAATTTCTAAGGCAATAAAATCCTCCATCTGCTTATTTTCTCTTTCAGTTTCCGTGCTGACTTGAGACTAAGTCGTCTGTTCTCTTATAGTTAGTTTAGAAGCCGTGACTGTGGTAAACACAATCTTTATTAACTAGAACACCGGACCTGCTGCATCTTCTATGGCAATATCCTCTGTATTATTGCTCTCACGTTTATTCAAAGTCATATCAAGTCTTGCTCATGTTCTCCCCAGCGATGCACTATCCTGGATTGCATCTTTATTTTTCATTTTCATGCCCTGTGCTTGTTTGGTCCTGCCTTAGCGTGCACATCCTAGCGTGTCTGCTGTGCTAACAGGTGAGCGAGGTGGAGGTGAACGGACAGATCGAGGCGGTGTGCGAGTCTGTGTTCAGTGAGATGGAGTCACAGGCGGTGGACGCGCTGGATTTACCCATGCCCGGCTGCTTCCGCATGCGCAGCCACAGCTACGTGCGCGCCATCGAGAAGGGATGCTCACAGGAGGAAGAGGAGGAGGAGGAGACAGCGGGGCGAGAAAGTGGGGGCGACCGCAAGGCCAGGTCGCCCCCACGTACCACCACCACTGTCAGAACCATCCAAAGCAGCACAGGTTGGTCTACGGCGGCACACATGGTCACACACTCTAGGCATGTTTGTGCATGAAAGATGTGCCCGAGTTATGTCAGTCAAATAAGGTATTTCCTCATATAGTGGTGATAGCCCAGTAATTTGTGTGCAGTGTGCATTCATGCACTATTGATGCTGAGTGGGGCCAGCATCTTCCTCCCTGTCTTCCTTACACTGGATGACTCACACTGGCCCTTTTTTCCTATTGGCCTTTTTATTCCACTGCAACTTGTCCCATGAAAAGGCAACATTGTCTTCATCGGATACCGCATATTCACATGAATGCTGAGACCAGTTCAACCAATTCAAAGGGACCGGAAATTAAGGGTTATTAAATGGCATTTGAAATTTGCTGTATGCGACCCCATCATTAATGAAGCGCAAAGTTGCAGCCCAAAATTGATTCTATTGCAGTACCAAAGGAAGGTGTCGACCCGGTGGTGTAAACCACTGCTGGTCACTCAACAATTGCGACAGTTGGGGATGACGTACATGCTAAAGTTAGCGTATTGTGTTGCTATTTGACAAAAGGGAAGCGGGCAACAACACAATTAAACGCTGCAAATTGACTTGATTGTTTTATTGCATGCTGGTCATTATTGATCTCTAAACACTGACTGATACGCGCCAGAGAGGCGCATCCCCTGAGGAAGGAAGTAGGTAATGAAGACCATCTATCAGCTCAAGGCCTGAACTCTCCACAGACGCTCCTTGTTTGGCACTCCGACGCCTCGCTCGCTTCTTCTGACGTTTGGTGTGGCGCAGACCTCGCCGCCGCCTGAGGTCAGCTGCAGCCAGAGGCCCAAACAAGTGAGGCCGGGCGAGAAGGAGGTCTGAAAGTACTCGCTTAATGTAACATTTTTGTCATCGATAAATAAGCAGCTATAGAAGAAGTCATGATTTTGACATGACCCACAGGGGGTTTCTTGGCTGTGACATCACGACGAGAATCCAAATCCACACAAACTGACAGATGAACTGCAAGATAGGACAGAAAACGAGTGGCAGCTCGTCTTCTGCTTAGTTAGCAATTCAGTGCGACAACACTTACCAGGTTCAAACACAGCCATGAGCGTGCACAAAGAAATTGACATATTCACCATATTAACATTCACAGACATTGTGATGTTCAAAGATTCAGGATCAACATAAAAAAAAGAGAAACCCAAGAGTGTCGGTGGACAAGCTGATTTCTTCCTTCATGGACACGAGTTGAAGAGCTTCAAATACCTTGTGGGTATTTAAGTTCGATGAAGAGATAACCATCATGTGCGATGGGGAGGCTCAGATAAGCAATGCCTCCTCCTGCTAATGATGTATGGAAGTGAGACCTGGACGCTATACCATCATAGACTATTTATATAAGCTCCTCAGAACAGTCCAGCAATAGCACTTGAGATCCATCCAACAAGTGGGATCGCTACACCACATCAAAAATAATAGTGGTACAAAGTGACTAACCAGATGAATCACTGTAATTACATTATTTGTATTGCTTCATGGCAAGCAAGTTAGCAGTAGGTGCAGTAGATTCTCCGAAAACAAACAAGACTCAGCATTCGTGATATGCAGGCGCTTAGGGCTGTGCAGTTGGGCAATTAGTTGAAAGGGGTGGCATTCAGTGATCAGTGATCATCAATTTTGTGAAAGCAGCACTTGTTGAACATGCATGTCTCTGTGAAAGCCTGAGGAAAGTGGGTCGTTCAAGACATTGTTAAGAAGAACAGCGTATTTGATTAAAAAATTCATTGGAGAGGGGAAAACTTCTGAAGAGGTGCCAAAAAGGTTTGGCTGTTCAGCTAAAATGAACTTCAATGCCTTAAAATGGAGAGCAAAACCAGAGACATGTGGCAGAAAACGAAAGACAACTATGAAAATGGATGGAAGTTAAACCAGAATGGCAAAGGCTCATTCAATGATCAGCTCCAGGACGATCAAAGACAGTCTGTAGTTACCTCAAAGTACAGTTAGAAGACGTCTGTGTGAAGCTAATCTATTTACAAGAATCCCCTGCAAAGTCCCTCTGTTAAAAAAAAGGCATGTGCAGAAGAGGTTACAGTTTGCCAAAGAACACATCAACTGGCCTAAAGAGAATTGGAGGAACATTTTGTGGACTGATGAGAGTAAAATTGTTCTTTTTGGGTCCAAGGGCCCCCCGACTCTGAATTGAAGCCACAGTAAAGCATCATGATATGGGCATGTTTCTCCTACTATGGTGTTGGGCCTATTTATCCCATAGCAGGGATCATGGATCAGTTTGCATATGTCTAAATACTTGAAGAGGTCATGTTGCCTTATGTTGAAGAAGACTTGCCCTTGAATTGGCTGTTTTAACAAGACAATCACCCCAAACACACTAGTAAAGCAGCACAATCCTGTTATGTTGTTATGTTATGGAGGGGCCAGCCCAATCCCCGGACTTTAATCCAATGGAGAATTTGTGGGGTGACATCCAAAATGCTGTTGGTGAAGCAAAATCAAGAAATGTTAATGAATTGTGGAATGTTGTTAAAGAACGTTGTGGTGAATAACAGCTGAAAGGTGCCACAAGTTGGTAGACTTCCTGCCACTAATAAAAATTAGTTTTGTGATTCACAGGATTGCCAAATCCTAGAAACAAAAAAGTTTCTACAAAATTGTTTTGAGTTTGTCTACGGCAGACACTGCTATTTTTTTTTAACACATCCCTTTCAACTAATTGCCCAGTTGCACATCCTTACGCCTTTCAGAGAATCCTCTGCACCTACTGGTAACTTGTTGCCATGAAGCAATAAAAATATACTAATAACAGCGATTCATCTGGTTAGTTGAATTGCACTGCTGTTATTTTGAACACTACTGTACCGACGTGCTGGATCGCTCTAAAGCTACACGTATGCGCTCACAAAATGTACTTGTCACTCCTACAGTTTTTAGTAGTAGTAAAATGGGAGGTAGATCCTTGAGTTGTCAGGCTCCTCTGTTATGGAACCATCTCCCCGACACTCTCTCTTTATTAAAAGTCATCTCTTTGCCAAAGCACATAGCTGGAACTGAGCCCTGATGCCTTGATATACACTATATCAGAGATATTTCTCTAGGCTTCTGGCTTGGTCTACCATGCAGCCCTCTATTCTTCTCTTCCATCTCGTGCCGTCAAGTACGTTGAGATAACTGCTGTTGTGACTTGGCACTATGCAAATGAATTGAATTGAATATTGAGATAATTCTTCTGGAACGGATTGTGGTGGCCGGAACCAATTTGTGCGAATCCAGATGAGCGGCTTGTGAAGGAACGTCTCAAAGGGGAACTGACAGAGGGCTCAAGAAGAGTAGGTATAAGGACACCATGAAGGACATCGTCAAGCATGTGGGTGTGAGTAATAGGTAAGAGAGATGGCAGGAGATCAGAGGACCTTGTGAAGCCTTACATGTGACGTCTGTGACAAGATAGAGGAGAAGCAACATGGATAAAAGGGAGAGGAACATAAAACGATCTGGCACTCTCATTCTTCACCGCTAAATCTTTTAGCTCTTTATCCTTAACATTTTTGTGTGTTACCCATTTCGGGTCATGGGCGTGTGTGCGGCGATATTGTGTTGTGATGAGTATGATATGTTTTACTGGCAGTGATAGCCGCTGGCAGCTCCATGGATACTGCACAGAGCTGAAGATGAGTCACAGCAAATTGTTGTTTAGCTAGTTATTCGGCATGAAAACTCATAATTACTTTTTACTTTTTTTTTACACTGCATTTTACTTTTTACGTTTTACTTTTTTATTTCCATCTGTGGGACAGTATAAAAATTGTCCCTTGAAGTTTGCAGGAATATCGAAGAATTTGACGTGGCGAATAACGTCCTTTTTTTTTTTTTGCCTCTAAATTGCTCCTATGGGATAAATAAAGTGTTTTGAATTGAGGACGCTTTGGAGTGAACAATAACATGGTGGCTCCAGTCTCAGGAAGGTTGAGGAAAACCCAAACCCAGAAGTGGTAAATAACAGTCAAGCACACATTCAACACAGAAAGTATGCTTTTCAGTGTTATTTTTCACTATGAAAATAACCCGATTAACATGTTCTGGTGTCATGAGCACTTCAATATTTCAGTGGTTCTACACTGCAGGCAATTCATAATGTGCATGCAGACGCTCACGTGCATGCATATGAATACATTTCCCGGGGAAGCGGTGGGAACACACATTGAGAAGTGCAAATGTTGTTTCTTGAATATTGCATGATGTTTATGAATGCAAGCGGTGCCGCTTCTTCCCAGGGGGAAGCCGGCACTTTAAAAAATAGTTTTTTCATGTTGACCTTATAGGGTGTTGTGTGTAGAATTTTGAGGAGAAAAATGAATTTATTCCACTTTTAAATAAGGCTGTAACGTAACAAAATGTGTTTGTGTGTGTGTGTGTTTATACACACATATACACACACAGATATATATGTCAAATGATGAACCAGATGAGGTTTGGGCATCTGGTTAGGATGCCTCTCAGACGCCTCCCCAGGGAGGTGTTCAGTGCACGTCCAACCGGTAGGAGGCCTCGGGGAAGACAAGGGCCACGCTGGAGAGACTATGTCTCTCAAGTGGCGTGGGAACGCCTCGGGATCCGCTGGGAGGAGCCGTGGAGATGCAAGTCTGGCCTTCCCTGCTTAGGCTGCTGCCCGCGCGACCCCGACCTCGGATAAGCGGAAGAGAATGTATGGGTGGGTGGATGTCAAGTGATTGCATTTCTAATTATATTCATCACAGTTGAAATGCTTAATCTTGATTATTCACATATCAACCACAGTATGTCTGAAATTGCTCATTTTTACTGTATTTTATTATCAGAAAGGAACGCATTACATATATTTGGAGGTATTCTCAGCAAATGAACTGAAATTGTAATCAAACTAAAACATATCACACACGTCTGGAAAAAAAGAAAATTGTTTCTTTAGAAGAATATACTGGGCTTGATTCTTCTGGGGATGAAACAGACAGGCATGGCTTGCCATAATAGGCATGCATATGGTAAGGATAAAATTACACAAGGATAAAGATCGTTTCTTAATTGATTGATTCATTCTGGATATTGGGGGGTAGCTCAAGAACCTGACAGCAATATCATGGTTTTATTGGGTTGCTCTGCTGTGAACTGTAATTGGATTGTGTGAAGTTAACAGAAATTCATTAACAGCTGTTAAGTTCGCTGCCATCCATCTATCCATTTTCTTCCGCTTATCCGAGGTCGGGTCGCGGCGGCAGCAGCCTAAGCATGGAAGCCCAGATGTCCCTCTCCTCGGCCACTTCGTCCAGCTCTTTCCGCCAGATGCCGAGGCGTTTCCAGGCCAGGTGAAAGACATAGTCTCTCCAGCGTGTCCTGGGTCTTCCCCGAGGCCCCCTACCGGTTGGACGTGCCCTGAACACCTCCCCAGGGAGGCGTCCGGGAGGCATCCTAACCAGATAACCGAGCCACCTCATCTGACTTCTCTCAATGTGGAAAAGCAGCGGTTCTACTCCGAGTCCCGGATGACAGTGCTTCTCACCCTATCTCTAAGGGAGAGCCCAGCCACCCTGCGGAGAAAACCCATTTCTGCCGCTTGTACGTGCGATCTTGTCCTTTCGGTCACTACCCAAACCTCCCCTGAGTCACCACCTTATCGTGGTGGAGGAGTTTGCGTGTCCCAATGATCCTAGGAGCTAAGTTGTCGGGGGCTGTCATGCCCCTGGTAGGGTCACCCATGACAAACAGGTCCTAGGGGAGGGACCACACAGAGAGTGGCTCAAAAGACTCTGATGATGATTAAAAACAATGGACTTCGTTTTCCCTCGCTCAGGCGCGGGTCACCGGGGTCCCCCTCTGGAGCCAGGCCTGGAGGTGGGGCACAATGGCAAGCGTCTGGTGGCCGGCCTGCACCCATGGGGTGGCACAGCCCGAAAAGATAACGTGGGTCCCCCCTCCCATGAGCTCACCACTCGTAGGAGGGGCCAAAGGGGTCGGGTGCTAAGTGAGTTGGGTGGCAGCCGGAGGCGGAGGCCTTGGCGGTCCGATCCTCGGCTACAGAAGCTAGTTTTCGCTGCCATCACACGTATAATTAAATTAGCATGGGAAGCGCCTCGAATGCATTCTTCTAACACACACCAGCTGCTGAGCGAGAAGCTAGGCTATGGTCATGGGACAAGTTACTCCATGGTTGCTTACGGAGTTGACGGTCCCACCACACACTCAACTCTGAGGAAGAGCTATAAAAGGTGTGGTGCCCGAAGTGCGGCCTGGGGGCCAGTTTCAGCTCTCTGCTCATTTTTTATTGGCCTGCAGCACATTATTGAAATAAAATATTCATTTATTATAATTTTCGAGAGGGGGCCCCGCAGAAAATTATTATATCTACAAAAGGGGGGTGCTGCAAAAAAGTTTGGGAAGCACTGTCCTAATGGTAGTTTGAAAGTATCCCTGTAAATCATTTCACAGATGACAGCTTTGGTGATAAAAGGTTGTTGTTTTTTGGCAACTAATTTGGAAAAGTAAATAGGTAATGTGCCATCAATGAGTCAAGCTGCCGCTCAACGTTCAATCGAAAGAGCGGTCATTCAGTGATGAAATGCTGGGAGCTGTGCCCATGTTTTTGCTTTCACGTCCAGCCTACACACCCTAGCATCCTCACTACCATTGCATTGATTGACATCCTCCACGCCCAATGGGCTACAGCATATACTGTGAGTGTGTGTGTGCCGTCAATCACTCAGAAGACCACCTCTTGATTTAATTTAGAATGTTAGAATGTTCTTCCATTCACCAATTTCCCGACTCCAAACTCCACTGGGACAAAATGATGAAGAAAATGCGCTGATTTGCTCTGCACCATGGGAGAAAATGATTGAATGCACAATTCAGCTGTCTGTGGCGCTTAAACTAAAATACCGTCATCTCGGTAAGCACCGACTTTATATAGTATTACCTGAAATTGTCTGTGCTTTTTCATCCCGTGCAAACGTCAAGTCTTACTGAAATGGATTTGTGTGCAGTTGGATTTGGACCACACTGCAGTGCGACACAGCGTCTGTCGGATTGCAATGATTAAAAGCACATTAGATACTCGTTCTAAGAGGGCCGAGCAAATACTCCACTTTAGGATTTAGAGGTTGACGTTTGTTAGTCACAGTGCTATGAATGGGACTGTCCCAATTTTGGGGGGGGCGTGCACGTCCAAGTCCACAGTGTGACTCTCAAACTCCTGAGACTGTTGGCAGCACACACACACACACACAGAGAGAGAGAGAGAGAGAGCTTCCATGGCGTTAATTTGGTGTTTCTACGACGCCATGCTTGGCGTGTGTCATTACTGGATTCGTTTCGGTGAGTCAAAAGAGCCACCGCTGGCTTTATTAGCTTGTTGTTGGCAAGGGGGGGGCAGCTATGGCCCCCGGTTGTTGCTTGCTGTAAGAGTTGTAAAGCTGGGAGTTGAGTCACGCTGCCTTCAAAGTAAAAGCTTCCCTTCAAAGGGAAGTCTGTAAAGAAGCCAATGATTTTGATTTGTATTATCATGTCCTAATTGACTCTTTTTGACATTGTCTGTATTTCCAGAATGCCCTGTGTCAGGGAATACTGGCATTGTAATATATTTAATGGACTTTAACTGTGAAACATTGGGAGGGACATGGGTTTTGGATGAATATAACTTTACGTGTGTTAGCGGTGAACCCACCCTTGCACTTATTGTGCTTATTTATTCTCAAGTACACATTGAAGCTTGCTTCTCGAACTCTTAAATGATGCTCATCATAGTTCTGTAGCTTGTTCATTGCCTACTACAGCCTACTTCCGTCATGATGGCCAAGAAATGTGGATGAGCATGCAGCCTAATTCTATTTTGGTGAGAGTGTGCGCCACACATGTTCTTCCTGGCTCAGCAGTGCAACATTTCATCTGGGGCATGGTCTCCCCAGATCTTTCAATGACGCTCATACCTTGATACCAGATACCTTCTGAGGGAGGTCTAGGGGGTCAGGGGGCGGGTCTTTGTAACACACTCAAAGGCTCTTTTTGAAGCTTCCACCAGTGAGAGACACTGGGGGGCCCATGGCAGATCACACATACAGAAAGAACCCCCGCAGTGTGACACATTTGTGGTGTAAATGTGTCATGAGTCATTCTTGTAGAGCACTTCTTGGTTTCTTCCTGTTTCTAGTTTTCAAGTGAGTCCTCCGGTCGCCCCATATATTATGGAGTATTTCAGCATCACGTGGGGCAAAGGTGAATATCCTGCATCAATTAGTAACAAGTATTAGTGAAGAAAAAGTCAGTTCCATGACGTGTTCTTTTTAATGGCATAACAGTCGTCGTGGGGATGAAATGTTTGTCGCCACTAGAGGGAGCCAAACGGCTTTCTTGGCCCGCTAATGTTCCATTCCTGTAAATAAATGACGCACAGCTCAAGTCTTGTCTTGCAGCAACTGTCAAACATGGCAGAAGCCTGAGTTTGTGTCCTGTCAGTGCTTACAGGAAAGAAAGTGAGTGTGTGCCGATCTTGTGTGACGCATGTGTGCCTAGGACACTTGGACGTGTCCACCGGTGCAATGCAGGAATGCCACGCTTGCTCCTTCCTGTCAGACTTTGTTATTTCCTGCTCTGGCTTTAATTACAGGGACAGATGAAGCTCATGTCTTAGCAACATATGCCCCTATGTGTGTGTGTGTGTGTGTGTGTGTGAGCGCGCACGCTCATCAAAGCCTCGAGATGGAATTATGATTCAAAGATAGGATGTGAATTAAATAGCTCTCTGGTGTCTCCCACGCACGCCTTCATAATATCATTCCACTGGCTTTGATGATGCACCTATACGCGTGCGTGTGTCTGCGTGTGTGTGTGCACGCGGGCGCGTGCGCTAGGATACTAGGGCCAGGTCGAGGCATGTTGTGAAGCACTGTGGGACAAGCAAAAGTACACATTATGAAGTAGAATGACAATCACAGGCAAAGCACACATACAGCACCTCTTCGAGGCTGGATTCGGACATCGTGTCTCATCTTGCAAATAAGAAGCAGCATCTCCTCCTCGGCAGCAGGAACAAAGAGTGAAGGCGAACCCGGTGTTGTCAGTAATGGCGGGCGCCCCCCTTCATCTGTGGGAGATGCACAATCAGTGTTTGCCTTTGCAGCTGCGGGGGCCAAGCCCGGACTGGAAGTAGAAGCTGCCGTCGTGCTGTTCTGGAGAGGAGATAAACCCCCGGTCATGCTGGTGTGTCGGAAGCGCACTAATGACTTCATTCTGTCACGGCAGTCTGAGAATGTGAGCTAGTGGCAACTTGTTGCTCTCTGGAAGCTGCTGCTTGTATTTGCTGAAGCGGTGACCTCTGCTGCCCTGTGCTCCTCACCAGATGAAGACCTAGCAATTATAGGGGCTGCCACTAGATGTCGTCAAAGCCTCAGCTCTGTTCCGGCTACTGTTGGTAATGAATAAGAACCTGATGTTTTAATGTGGCTGGTACTGCTACATCAGTGATTGTTGTTGTTGTTGTGTATCCATGGCAGAAGAATGAAGGACTGTAGCAGCACTCTGCCTTTCAGTCGCCACATGTCTGTGATGTTGTGCTTAGCATCCGTGGAGGCTTTGATTGGTGCCGTTAGGAGAGGAAGGCCTGATGTTTGGATGTCTTTTGACACAGGAAGCAGCACAACCTCTCTCATTCTTCTCCCCCTGAGAGGGAGGAGTTGACCCAAAAGAATGGCCGCTCTCTTGTTGCTTTCCTGTCTGATAGGACATTTGAAGGGCCCTTAAAATGTGTTGGATCAGGTGGGCTTCCCTTTTCAGGTTGGGACGAGCGGGACGGGCTGTGGATGATCCTCACAGTTTCTGCCCCGCTAAGACTGGTTAAGTCACAGAAGCAAAACATGTTTTTTTTTGGAGTGGGGGAAAGAAGTTCTGACGTTTTGTGCTTTGTTCTCAGCTAGACTGTAGATCGGACTTGAGAGCCAGGGGGGCGGGGGGTATGGAGTACTCTTCTAGCTCTTAGCTGGCCCTGGATGGAAGTGGGTGGTTTGGGGCCTTGCAGCGTGGGAGGGCTCTGCTCGCAAATTAAAGACTTCTCTGTGAAAGTCCCGGCCTCAGCTACAGTAGTCTGAGTGTGTTTTAAGTTTGGCCCTCGCTCCTTCTCGTCTAGAAGCCGTCATTAAAAAGCCACAGTGAGTAAGAATGCATCTGCTCCTTTCTGGGAGCTTTGCTGCTTCAATAAGCAAGTAAAAGAGCAGGAAAAGGGGGATTTTGTGTGAGCTAGAGGGAGGGGTTTAGAGGTTTTAAGACCCAGACCCTTCCCCCGTGTAAAGAGCAGGAGAAAGAGATGAATGAGCAAAGGAATGTGGGATAGAAACGAGGCTCTCGGCAGGAGAGTGGGAATGTCGGCGCTCCCATTGTTCGCCCCCCACCCCCCCATGCTCCCGTGGGGAGTAGATGCAGCACAAGCAAAGAGGAGGGGTGCCAAAAGTCACACCTGAGAGGCTGAAGTGGCGTGTTCGCTTGTTGTCTCCGTAAGTGCGGTGCAATGCTGCCATCGAGTTTTACTGAACTCCCCCGCCCCCCGACAGGATGTGTAGGGTCACAGCTCACAGGTCCAAAGTCCTCCCGAAACTTTTCAACTTTCGTTCTGCATGCAAAGTGCCCGCTCCCCCAGGCTGCCTGCTTCCTGGGGGAGAACCTTTGACGTTTGCTTTTGGGCCCAGATGGCTTTAGCTTGCTTCTGGCTGTGGATTAAGGCCCGCCAGTGTCTCCTTTCCCCCCGCCATGTGCAAGTGGTCAGGACAAAGAACGTCAAAAGAAGGAAGGAATGCTGGAGGGATGGGGGGTTGGGGTTGTGAAACAGCACCCTCCACTGATGTCTCACAGCATTCCTGAATGACTGCATGAAACTAAACCCCACTCAGCGTTTCGTTGACCTTCTTAGTCATTAAGAATCTACTTTTTATGAATCATCAGAGCGCTCTTTAGTTAGGGACTCGGGCACGAGTGAACTTTTGACTACATTGAAATGTAAACTTTTTCCGCCGTATGGTACCTGCTCAGCACTGTTTGCTACAATGCATGTCATGCACTTTCTTGTGTTTCAATCCCTGTGTTTGCAGGAACTGTCACGGCTGGGTGTCATTTTATGGCTTACTCATTGCTGTTTGTTGCGGCATTGTTGCCAAAGTTGTCACGCTGCAGTGTGTCAGGACGCCACCCTTGAGCAAGGCTGGCGGGAAGCGAGCGCAGTGAAAGCATGCGTGAGATGCGTGGGCATGTGAGGCTTACTTAGCGCTCAGGCCTAATGCTCAGGTTTCTGCGCCACAGAGCAGCTGGAATGCGCATGAAGTGAAGGACACAGGCAGAGAACTTCATCCCAAACGTTTTCTTCTCCTTTTTCTCGCCTCTTTCCTATCTTAGTGGAGGGTTCATGCTCCTCACCAGATGAAAGTATGAGGTGTCCCTTCACGTGCTTGTGCACACGTCAAAGTAAAGCTTGTTCCAAAGAAGTAACAATGGAAAGGCCCGAAGCTGTCACCACGATACATCTAAGGAGACAACGTTCTCTATGTAGCCCAAGAAAAGTTCTTATGTGTTTTGGAGAAGCAAAATCCTGTCAAATCCAGCGTGTTTTCACCACACACGAGTCAAATGCATCACTAAAGCATTAGTAAAGTGACTCCTCTCCGGCTCCGTGCAGCATTGCCGGTGGCAATGTGATTGCTTGGTTACTTTTGGGTAAACATAGAGACATAAATGGCATAAGACTATAATTTGTCACGTAAAAGAGCAATGTCGTGTATAGACAGACCTTTTACTGCTATGTATGAGGTCTTCTTCCGTCACTTCCATGATCGGGTGCAAGGTTGCAACCATGTGACCTGAAGGCAGTCTGCATCACTTCTGGTGATTGGATGGGGTTCAGACAATAGATGTGACCACAGACATGACAGCTCATGTTGCTGAAATCAGTTGTGTGAGTGTGCATGGTGCCTGTAACACGGCAGTAAAACATCTCGGCCTTTAGAAATCATTTAGTGAACGCCGCCACAGCTGCCGTCGGTGAAAGAGAAACTGCGCTTCCGTCGCTGCCGCCCCAAACGCCCGTCCCGGGTCGGTGCCCAGTGAGGAAGTCGGGGGAGACCGGGGGCCGATCGGGGGCCTAAAAGTACGTTCTGTAAGTCAGTAGAGAATTGGAACACACCCAAAGTACCAAAAACATCCATAAACACGGCGATTTGTTATTAAAGCCGCTGTGTTCTAAGGGAGAGAAGAAGGTATCAGCTTGTAGTTCGATAAATACGGTAATAATGAAAAGTGTGCATGGTAGGGCTCCCCCCTCCCCCCGCCATAATGCCGGGGCCCCCCACTTTGAAAACCACTGAGATAATGAACATAGCAGATGAGAATAACTCTTCTAACAGTCTCTCTGTGTTCTTACACCAAGTCAGTCTGCATCAAACGTTCTTGTATGTGTCCTCTTCCATTGTTTGTTTTTCTCTAAGGGGGTGTTACTTTGACGTAAACGACGCAATCGTGACTGCTTCCCAATAGCCTGCAGTGAGTCGTCCATGTTTGCTACTAAATTGTATCGCTCTGCCAGAGCGCCGCTTTATTTCTTGAATTATTTGTTTTAAACGGGTGAAGGTTTTGTAGTGTTCCTGACGAGTGCAGACTTTCTTTTTTCTTCTGATTTTCATGCAACAGAGAGGAGGCAGTTTTGGCTGAGTTATTGAATAATTCTAAACACTTTATAATCATTCAATTGGAACAATTTTGAGATCCAACATTATTTGAACTTTGGTTTAGTATAAAAGTTGCTTGTTGTTGCTCACTGCAATCATGTCCATAACAGGTTCAACAGCTGCCTTTCTCTGCATTTTTCAAACTTATGACAGACTATCTTGAGTAATCACATTCCCGAAATCACTATTTGAACGGTTTCCCCGTGCAAGAATTGCACATGTACTGCATGCGGCATGTTCACTTTTGCCCCGAATCAGCTAATTTGACCGCCCCACGTTGAGCTTGAGCTAGTGAGTACTGCAACTGCATGTGATGTCACATGCAAACCAGCGATAGAAAATAAAATAACATTAACTTCACCTTCTTGGGGGCATCTAGGAAACTGGTAAATAAAGAGCTGTAGCTACTAAGCTAAATTGTGAGATTTTTATGTGTATATCGTAAATGAAGGAAGGGTAGCAGCGATGAATCATTCTATCATCACAGTTTGCTGGAAAGACTGACATGATTATGCAAAATCAATAATCTTATGTTATATACCCGTGCCCCAACCAATCTTTCCTGGTCTGTCATAAAGGTGGAATGCATGTGACCTGCTTGTCTGTGAGGAACGTGGACTACTGCGAGTGAACGTGTTGCAGGGAGGGCCTGGTAAAAATGCTCTTGTGTTGTGTACAGGAGGACATGCAACGGCATTTATTCAGGGAGGCCACATCGCTCACCATTAGCTGTTCCTAATGCTCACTTTTCAGTTTAGTTTAACTTCCAGCCCGTTCTCTCCAGCAGGCTAAATATAGTTCTGCAGAAGCTGCACACATTGCCACACACGGCGTCCCATTGTAGTCTGATGGAGCTCAGGCATCTGTGCACAACCCCAACCCCCAGCTGACCTCTGACCCATGCAGCTGAGAGCTATAAGCCGACATCGGGTGGCTCGGGAGGTAATCAGAATACCCTTTTAAAGGAAACACGAGACTAAAAGTTATTTTGCATCCATGGCGATGCTCTTCTGAAGTGTTGCAGTGAGTCAGGATGGCCTCGTCTGGGACGACATGTCTCATTGTGCCGCTGCATTGTTGCCCTCACAACGGATGTGTAATGTCACACGCTGTGAACCGCTCAGCTTCTGACAGCGTCTCAGAAAGCCTTTGACAGGCGTCCAGGACAAACCGGTTGGTGTAGTTTCACGTGAACGAAGCTGGAAACATGACAACGTGTGTGTTTGAGGGCCTTTAAAGCTACAGCGTGTATACTGGTATTGCTGCAGTGTTGGCATCGTGACAACATGGCCTCTTATTCGGTCTGCCGGGCTGCTGTTGCGGTGTCGCTGCAGATGTAGTGTGCCCCGTCAAGGTAAACAAATGGCCAACAGAAGCCGCCCCCTAGCACCACCCCTCCCCTCAGTCTCTGGTACGACGCCAAGCCTCCCGGCAAAGTTCATGTTGCTATGCGTCGCCATAGCGATGCTATCACAAAAGCCCTCCAGCTGGCTGTGTGTTTATTGATGACAGAAAGGGAGGGAGAGCGTTGGACAAATGGACACAGAGTGTGTGTGCGTGTGAGACAGAGGCAGAAGGACAAATGGACAAAGAGTAAGCAGACTCCTCCTCCTCTGTGCTCAGCGTCCATGTTCTTTGGCGGCCCCTCATTCCAAACCGTGCAGCTGGGCTCGGCTGTCAGCGTTCCCCCGCAAAGTCCGCCCCCTGTTTCTCGCTCTCCCTGTATTTGTTAGGCCGGTGGTGGATCTGCCCTTGGCCCCCGCGTGAGGGAGCCCGCTCCTGCTCAGCAGCCCCTTAAAAGCAAAGCGTTGTCGGCTTTCTTTTTTGCGTTTTTTTGCATGAACACCTCGGCCTGCAGACACACTCGGGTGATTCACAAAGATGAGGAAGTCTATTTTGGTTTTTCAAGCAATGAGTGTCTTCGCTAGTCTTTGCCGTGTCTCGGGGGCGGGGGGCTTTGGAGCACTTTGTGAAGAGAGGAGATTTGGCAGAGGGCCACAAGAGCTTTGTCATTCATAAAGTCCCCAGTCATCCCAGCAGAAGGGAAACCCCATTTCCATTCAGATATACTGTAGTCTGTCTGCTTCTGACAAGCATCATTGCTGTAGCTTTTTCTATGAATGAACCTTGTATGATACTATTTGTATGACTTAAGTACATACAGTCCCTTTTATAGCAACAAGCAGATCCGTAGTGGAAGCGTTGATAAATGTGGGCCGTGCATCCCTTGAATGAGTCGTATAGACACAGCATACAGTATGAGGTACTAAAATCCCGTCCATCTCAGCTCTTCTGCAGTGTGAGGTGACATTTGGATGTCAAACTGCCTGGGAGGGTTTTGAGCGTGCACACCAACAATCCGGTGGACGGCAGTTGGACTCTAGAAACCAAAGACGAGTACAGATAATTGATGACGTAACTTTAGACGACAGCAAAGTCGAAATGTCGCTTTGCAAAGTGAGCCTAAATGTGCTTGTGCTGGCTGAAAGCTTCACAGGGACCTTTTGTGTTTGCCAGTGGGCTCACATTCCATCTTAAGAGGCTGCTGGTATCCTGTGTGTGTGGGAGGAGGCTAGGGGTTTGGGGATTTGGGGGGGTGTCTAGTGAGTTCTTATCATTTCCCGGGACACTGGAAATTTCTTTGCCATCACTATTGTGTGACATTGACTTCAGTCTTATTTCATGTGTCTTCCAGAGTATGCGTGGCATGTGTGTGTGTGTGTGTGTGTGTGTGAGGTTGGGAGATTCTCAGTGGCAGGAAGTCTGTGGTCTCCATTGATGTGGAGAGCTGCATGGCATCAATGTCATCAGCATGTGCACATGCGTGCATGTGTTTCTATCTGTCTGTGGTGTTTACTTAACCTGTCTGGCCATTCCAAACACCTGTCATCCTCTGCTGTGTCTGGCTTTGGCACTGACAGCTTTGCGGGTGCGCCGCCTTCTCCTGCTTTATCTGCTCTGCGTGTGCGCGCGCGCACACAAACACACACACAGACGAGGTTGACTTTTGGATGACTGGAGGGAATAGAAGCCCTGAAAGTCGCTGACATTCTATCCTTTGAAGGTCCTGGGCTGATGGGGGCAGGACCTCGCCCTGTGCCTCCCTCTGACTGTTTTTCTTTCCTTTCTCTCCCACAGCCATGTACTTGCTGACCTTACTGCAGATAAAGCCTCCATGTCCGTCATAGAGTACACATGAGATGACTACGTCCTGTGTAGTTTGCATGCACTTTTTAGCATGTTGTTTCTGCACAGGTATGACTTTTCAGAAGACAGTAAGCTCGGACATGTAGATCAGTGGGTTAAGAGGCTGACGTGCTAATCCTATTATTGGACCACGCTGACGTCTCTTCAACATGGCCCTAATCTATTGCTGCTGCTCTTTTTTGGTCCCGTTGCAGGGTCAGCTGGCATTTATTCAGAGCTGGGTAAAACACACCACACTTCCCACAATGCAACACGACACAGGTTTCAAGTTGATGCTCCTCCAGCCCTAAGAAAGTAAACACATTTATAAAAAGTTTGTCTTGCACTACAATAGTCGGCGTCAAGGATTGCTTAGATTCCCTCTTTTCGTAGGGACCACCAGCTGAATGGTAAAAAATCTGAGAGTAATTGATGCACCTGTTCACCCATCTATTTCCTATGCCGCTTATCCAAAACCCACACACTCACAGGAACATGCAAACATGCAAACGCCACACGGTAATGTCCAAAAGAGATTCCTACCCACATGCTAACCACTAGGCCACAGTGCAGCTTTGATACGCCCATGAAAATGTCTATTTTTGACACAAGGCTCGCAATTTGCTTTTTAAAAGTACGAAATATACGGCATAGGTACTCATCGCTAATGAATGATAATATAAGAGGATCAATAAAACAGATGGCGTTGGAGTCACGGTATGGAAAGTATATATACGTTTTACTTTTGTGTCTCACAGCAACTATGGTGCATTCAACCACTGAGGAAAAAACATTAAGAGTGAAGCAGAAAAACAAACGTGCAAAAATTGCATGTAGGCTGCACATTTTACCTTTATAATCATGAAATTATAAATGACTACCCACTTAAAGCGAATGGGATTTCTGCAGTTCTGTATTCTCTGACAGCCTGGCGACCAGTCCAGGGTGTACCCCACCTCTCACCGTAAGTCAGCTGGGTTAGGCTCCAGCTTACCCGTGACCCTGATGAGGACAAAGGCAATAAAAAAATGAATTGATGGATGTAAATGCTTTTGTGATCTGGCGCTATAGAGACAATAATGTGAAATATACTTGACCTTCTTATACTGTATAATGATATGGGAAATATTCTATTTCCAAATATATTTCATTGTAGGGTTAAAGTTTTGTCTTGTGCATTTATCCCTCCAGTGTCATCATGCATCACCACCTACAAAAAGACCCCTCCGCCCGTCCCGCCGCGGACCACTCCATCCAAGCCCTTCATCTCCATCACGGCCCAAAGCAGCACCGAGTCGGCCCAGGACGCCTACATGGACAGCGGCGTGGGTCCTCGCAAGGGCATGGGTTCTCAGCCAGGCCTATCTAACTCCTCTGAGAGCATTGACAGCATGAAGGCCCTGACGGCGGCCATCGAGGCGGCCAATGCGCAGGTGCACGGCCCCGCCAGTCAGCATGTCACCAACAGCGCTGTCATCAACACCACCACGGTCACCACCGCCTCCACCGAGAGCAAGGAGCAGAGGGAGGCGCTTCGCAAGTGCCTCTCTATAGGCGTCCAGGTTTGGCCGATTCCCCATCCTGCATGCGCTTTAATTCTTCTATTATGATTGACAGCTGGCTTTTTCCTGTAGGTGGAGACAGAGGAAGGCGGGAAAACTCAGGAGCAGTCCAAGTTCCACTCCATTGGAATTCAGGTGGAGGATGAGCGATGGTGAGTGCACAGAGAAAAGACTACCGTGGGGGTCAGTTTGGTTGTGTCCTGTGTGATCCGGCTTCCCTACAGCAGCTGTCCTCGTTCACTGGAGGTTGGCGTCATAGCACCCCCTCCTCCTTTCTCCTCAAACAGGGGGCCCCCAGTGACAGCTGGGCCCAGAGGATGTACTGCAGGAGGGAGGGGGTGTCTTGACAGCCATCTGTTGCTGCAGTCGTTGTCATTTGGCAACTTTTACAAACTGTGTCTTTGTGCATGCAGCGTGAGCACTGAGGGAGTGAGTGCGACCACAGACATGCTTGACAAGCAGCAGTCCAGTGGTCCTGTGGTGGGACATGCACACATTCATGGCTCCTCCTCATCCAAACACGCACTTTCTCTTTGTTTGACTCTCTTTGACTCCTTGGAGTTAGGATGCATGCTTTATGAGACTTCATGAGAATACACGTTTTCTTGTTTGCTTTGATTGTTTGGAGTGCTTACATTGGAGGTGCAGCCATGCCCCCTCAGAAAAAAGTCCCTGGCTTGTGTCTGTGTGTTTATGTGTTGCAGCAGCAGGTCACAACCTCACTTTGCTGTTTGCATGAGGAGCAAGTGAGAGGGAGTGGTAGGATGTCTTAAAGAAACATGCTTGTCTTTGCTGGGTGTTTTCCCTAACATTTTATTGGGGGAGCTCACCGCCGCCCAACGGCACCCCCCAAAAAGCTTATTTTTTGAATACCAAACGATAACAGAATCAGATAAATAATAGAATTAATGCGCATCTGGTTGGCGCAGACGTGATCCACTGTACAAAGTATTGCGACATGCTGCTTTAATTCAAAATACAGTATAACCCTCATAGTATTTAAGGCCACTTTTTCAGTGCGTGATGCCGTGCTCATTTGAGTCGTGATTTAACGTCGAGGAGGCGTGCTACAATGAAATAATAAAGATAATGTGGTAGTCACTACAGGATCCATACGGGGAATGCAATTTGTTCTGCACAAATACCAGCCCTAAATAGGTTTTCCCTCAATTCGTCTTGGCAATGCGCATCATCTAGATGGCACGCCTAAAAGGTTATTGGCTATTGTAGTTTACGTACTGTTTATTCACTGTTTACACACGGCACAAAATTTGTGACCGAAAATCCCAAAGCCTCCACACTGGACCCTCGTAACGCCTTGGCTGCGCCTGGAGTGTCAGTCCATAAAATGTATTTTATTGGTGACAATAAAGGGCAGCCTTGGTGGAGGCCAACGTTCACCGGAAACAGGCTGGATTTACTAATGGCTGTGTGAAGCAGGTTCCTGCTCTGGTTGTACAAGGACAGAACAGTACACCACGAGGATGAGGACCCTTGCAAGGATGTAGAGCCGGTCCAGTGTTCCGAAACCACATTACACCTCCTGTATCCGAGGTTCAACTTCAACGGTTGTACCCTTCTCTCCAGAACCATGGATTAGACGTTCCCAAGGAGGCTGAGGATTACCTTATAGTTGGAACAAACTAGTTGGAACAAAAAGGGGGACGGGCACCCCAATCCAGAGGTAGTGTTCCCAAATTACATGCAAGGTTGAGGTGTGTCAGCCAAGACGTCACTCAAAATCCAGACCATTGACAAACGTCCACCACTGGAGCTTTGCCACTGGGGAGTGTTTTGACTACCCCGGATACCTCAACCACAGTGACAGGACTGTCTGCATTCATGTCCTCAGCATATGCTGTGTGGGAATGTGCAGTTGCGGAAATGTGAGGTGTGAGGTCTTAAAAAGGGGTTGCTTTGTTTTGTGATACGAGTTAAGATGCGTGTGAGCAGATGGTTGTAGTTTTGTGCGTTCTTGAATACAACATTGGAGACAAGGATGGGATTCGATTAGACTCTGCTTCCTCTATGGGAGGTATGTCAGTGGGATTGAGAAGGGCCTCAAAGTATTCCTTCCCCCAGGCTGACTATATCCTCAGTAGAGTTCCACAGGCCTCTGTCCCCCACTGAGTGTAAATGGTGTGGGCACTGCTTCCGTTTTCTGAGGTGTCACACGATTTGCCAGAACCTCTTTGAGGCCGACCAAAGGTCGTGCTCCTTGGCCTCAATCAATTCCTCCCACACCCGAGTTTTTGCCACATCTACTGCTGCAGCTGTGTACCGCTTGGCCTGCCTGTACCTGTAAGCTGCTTCAGGAGTGCCACTAACCATTAATGCTTGATAGGACTCCTTCTTCAGCCTTGACCTATGGTGTCCACCATTGGGTGCGGGGCTCGCCGCCACGACCACCATGCGCATGCAGCTTCGGTCGGCTGCCTCGCTACGGAATACGAACTCAATCTCCTTGTGTTCTCCCAGGATGCAGCAGAAGCTCTGCCGGAGGTGAGAGTTGAAGACTCGACGAATGGGAGACTCTGCCAGACTCTGCCAGACGTTCCCAGCACCCCCTCTCTACACGTCTATATAGCCTCGGACAACACAGCTCCTAGTATCACTCGGGCACGCAAACCCCACCACCACAATAAAGCGGTGATTCTCAAAAGAGCAAATACTTATTTTTCTAAATAACATGTTTTGGTGGATGGGGTGACGTGCTCGCACATGCATAGTACAAATGGTGTACAAATCTGTGACTGCCGTGAAATAGGTTGACTGATACTGCAGTTAGTAGCACATGCGTAGTACAAATCTGATTGCCCGACGCATGACTGCCAAACTATATTGACAAGCTGCAGACTGGATACAGACATGTTTTGCTCATGCGCAGAACTAAGAGTAGTAAAACCAAAAGGGAGAGTAGTGACAGCAGTGATGAAAGATGCATTCAGCATTTTGTCGAGCCGCCTCTGACGAACGCCTGATTTTGCTGAGTAAGCAAGGAAAGGAGAACGGAAAAATACCACAGAAGAAAAAGCTACATTGCTGGTCAACAGACTATTTCTGCTTCCAGTTCTACTTATCTGCCTACACTGCGTTCTAAATGATTATGCCAATCATATTTTCCCCTGATTTTCCTAAATAGTCAATATAAATGACAGTTGTCATAATTCTCAAGTCAGCAACCTTTAGCGCACAAATTGAACGTTATTGAACAAACCTCCTAATGATAACAATATTTTTTGAAATGAAAACTTCACGCACGCTTCCACAATATTATGCACAATGAAGTTTCAATGCATTTCGCTGGTTGGTAAAAAGGGAAAAGGTTGCATTTGCAGCATAAGAAGGTGATGATATTTCAATCACTACCATTTTAACAGGCCAGGTTTCATGTTAACATAAGATCCCTTCTTTGATAGAACTTTGCAACATACCTCCTGCTTTGTTGTGATCTACGTCCCACCCTCATAGATTTTTTGCTTGATGATGCTCCACAGGGGGCCTGACCATCACCTTCTCCCCTGTGATGCTCATAGCAGCCAGTGACAGAGGTATTCTTTGCATCGTGAGATGGTGCATTGTCATGCATGAATGTCATTTTGCTACAGAAAGTGTGCTACTTCATGTTGTAGAAAGGTGACTCATCCACCTTCTTGCTGACATCATAGCCTTGTTGAGATATGCTGGCCATACTTCATCCATCCGGACCACCCAAGGTTTCACGGCCCTCATCAGTAAACGGGATTGTATGAAAATTCATTTTCATATATTTGTTGGTCCATTGCATCCGTTCCTGCCTGTGACTATTGGTTAGGAGTGGCCAAATAGCCTCTGGAGGATCCTACACCTTGAGGTTCATGGGACCTCCGAGGCACCAGCAGGCTCAAATACCTATTTGCTGCTTCGTACTGGCTTTTTAGCAGGTGCTCTCTTCATTCCATTCAACCTTCTCTCATTAGGCCTTAATCAGCACAATCATCTGAATCAGCTACAAATGTTTCCATCGTGCGATGATCACGCTTTGTGAATTATTGAATATTTTCATGCCTTGTCCAAGCCGTTGCAATATTTGATTTGGATTTTTTTTGTCAGCAGAAAGATCCTTTTTCTTTTCCATATTGTTTGAATTCTACCACATGCTTAATGAGGTGGAACATCCTTTTTAATAAGTTTTTTTTTTAATTGGGCTCACCTGGCAAACTAACGACGACAGTTGTCTGAGATTGATATCAGTAATCCAAAAGAGCTTTCCTAAAGCTGTGGGGGAAACATTGTTGATGATGATGAAATGTTCACATCTTAAAAGTGAGTCTTATCTTTTTGAACGTGAGCATTTTGTTACTTTTTGTGGTATATTTAATACCGTTCTCGCATTGGATTTCATTGGATCGTGTAGGTGTACCTATGGAAGTGTTCTGGTTTGCCTCTTTGGAATGCGACGTACGAATGCCTGATGCATGGACGATGCAGTTTCTCTTTGGCTTTGCGAGAAAAATGTTTCTCCTGGCCCAGATGCTTGTGTGGTAACATGATCCTGGCGGGTCAAATCAATGCCAGAAGACAGCCTGACGTCACTGGGCTTTTGTTTTTGTTCTAGCTGACTGAAAATTAGCTGTAGTTATGATAAAAAGCATGAATATGTATTTGTCTGTGCCGGAAACAAGTCATCTGTCTGTTTTTGGAGGCTTTAAAATGAAGACTTAGCTTGTTGTTCATCTTGCTCCTTCCTGATAAGCTCTCCCTGTGTGTCTTTCTGTCTGTCTTCTAACTTTTTTTCTTCTTGTCCGTGGTGCCTGCCCCTGCAGGAAGTCGTTAGCTAGTAGATAGCAAGCGAGCTGAGGTCATAATGACTGAACACCTGCACGGAGGAGTTACTCTTTAACTCTGCAGCACATACACACACCTAAAGGCTGTGGGTGGGGGTGGGGGTGTGCACATTGTGTTTGATGTCAACCACTCCCTGAGCTCCTGCTTCTCTCCTCTGTGTTTCATGCAACAAGAGAGATGAATGAGAGGAGGAGGGAGGAAGTGATGAATGATGAGCTTAGAGTAGGACTGCACCTCCGGAGACCAGCCAGACATGATGGAGCTGTGATTACATGACTGTGTGTGTGTGTGTGTGTGTGTGTGTGTGTGTGCGCACACCACAAGAAGGTTAAGCTGAAGGTCACCCAATGCAAACCAAAGCAAGCCGTAATACAAATGGCGGTGCATTAAATGCTGTGGCGTCAAATTAGGTATTTTTCAATCACGTGTTGTTGAGGCTGTAGGGGCCTTGCCAAAGCACAGACTGTCCATCATTGACTTTGAATGTTTCCATATTGTGGGATAGGACTGAAGGTGACATCCACAAATGTTTCTCTGTATTTCCTCTTCAGTCAGCGGCGTGTGACCCGATCCAACAGCGTGACCACCGCCGTCCAGGCCGACCTGGACGACCCCGCTGACAGAATGCAGCTTCCCCAGCCTCGCCACTGTGCCACCATGCCGCGCCAGCACTCACGCGACGCCAACGCCTCCACGGTGAGAATCCAAGGGTCGGGTAACCACTACCACGCATGCGCTGCCGACGACTACGGTGAGGCCGGGTTCGACCCGTCCATCCTTCCCCCACCGGACCCCTGGATGGACAGCGTGGCCGAGCCCGAGGCAACAGCGGCGGTGGTGGCAGACGGCACGCTAGAGGCTATCAGCCGCTCTGTGTGCCCCCGAGACGGGCACTGGTTCCTCAAGCTGCTGCAGGCTGAGACGGAGCGCATGGAAGGATGGTGTTGCCAGATGGAGCAGGAACAGACACACAAGCAGCTGACAGACGACAGTGAGTCACACAACGATGAAGTACACATGCACTGTGTGATGCACAAAGCATTCAAAACCCACCAGGAGTGTTTGGTCTTCAGAAGTGCTTGAAAAGGCTTAAAAATACAGTAGTAGTAGAAGATGTACGCGTGAAAATATGATGGCGTCATAACTTTTACAAGAATATTACACATGTCATATTGTACATATTATAAATAAATATGTACATAATAGCCCTCAAAAAGCACAACTGCTATTTCACCAACGCTACCATTAGCTAAGCGCTGTTGTCGTGCATCGCGTGTAACACGTGCAGTGATGATGTGCCTACATTCTCATCTGGTTCTCACTGGGAGTGGTGCAACATGCCTGCAGTGTCTGCCTGCCAATAACTGCAGCGCGTGCATGCGTGCGTGTGTCACTTGTCTGCAGTCCTGGGCAAGATCCGCAGTGCAGTGGGGAGTGCCCAGCTGCTCATGTCCCAGAAGTTCCAGCAGTTCCGAAAGCTGTGCGAGGAGAATCTGGTATGTGTCACCTCATCCTCTGCATCCTCCCCACTACACTTCCCTCCCTTCCTCGCTCACTCGCAACACTGACGTCATCCTGCACAAATCTCCCCGACAGGCGAACGTGGCGCGCGATGGCTATAAATGCAAAAGCACGCTGCCAGCATGGGCCTCCAGCAAATACACAGCCACAAAGAGGACATGACATAGCCACGTGTTAGTCTTTTTCAAAGTATAGTCGTCCTTGGCCTCTTTCTGGTTTGCAGCTTCGCTTGATCAAGTATTTCAAAATGAGATTTTTTATTAAATTATGCTATTTTCTGTTTCTTTCATTTCTCAACCCAGGCATATTTAAGCAAAGGTTACTTATTTTGTGCCTACATAAAGAAAATGGCTAAATAAACAAAAATACAAATATAAGACACTCAAAAGACCCATTCAAAGATGTTGACGTCGCATTCTACTCTACTCTGCTCACTAAATGTCAGCAATGTTGCTCTAATGTTCAATAAGACACACAATCACCAGACTTGATCGCTGGAACAACAGGCTTTTATTACAGGTTTCAATGACCTCACAATGAGCACCTTTGTGGCTGCTAAATTCAACTCTGGACGCCTGACTCCGCCCACTCTGCTTCTGCTGGGAGCAACACACACGAGCGCGAGTCTTCTTTATGTCTTAAATTTTCTCTTACGTCTACTATAATGGCTAACATGAGTGTGCGGGTGACCATAGGGGTGTTAGGTCATATCTAGAGTGCTTTAATCATTTTGGAAACAAGTTTTCTGTGTTCTAATTACGAAAATATAGAATTTCTAAATAAGGCCATCACGGTCCAGTCTGGAACCATTATTTTACACCAGATATTGAAGCACTGGTTTGTGCAAATGATCATTTTATTTTTGCCAAACGTGCAAAACAAGCATTGAAAGGGTACCCGAGGGGCGTGGCTAAAGTCCCTGAAATTCAGTTGGCCAGGAGAAAAGCACCTTGTTGTGTAAATTGTCATTGACGTTGTTTTTAAATAGCCAGTCATGTTTTACACGCTCCTTTGCTAGTAACTCCTTGTGTGTTGCCATTATCAGAATCCCGACGCGCATCCCCGGCCCGTCTCTCAGGATCTGGCGGGTTTTTGGGACACGCTTCAGCTGTCCATCGAGAACATCAGCCTGAAGTTTGACGAACTTCACCAGCTCAAAGCCAACAACTGGAAGCCTCTGATCCCCCCGGACATCCAGGTGCCAACGCCTTTGTGACATTTCCCGGCCTTTCTTGTGGCATGGCTAACGGCTGCTAACGTGCATGCAAGCTGCTGTTTGCATGTCATTGGTCTCGTTGTCCACAGTGAGCTTCTCAAGCCGCCATTTTGGAAAGCCTGTCCATATTTACCAGCTGCCCTGCTTCACTGATTGCTGCCTGTGTCAACAAAACAAATGCATGCTCTGCAGCAGACACTCTGCTCTGCAAACAAAACGAAAGGTTGTTTGCCGCCATATTGTTTGTTGTCATTTGGCAAACGCTGACCACGCTGTAGGCTCTAGGAGTGTAGGGGGGGGGGCGCCTGCCACTTAAGACTGTTTATCGTTCCTGTCCAGGAGAGACGGGCGCCCCCTCCTGCGCTAAAGAAACCCCAGAAGGGCCACGCCCCCTTGGCCAGGGACCGCTCGCTGGAGAGCTCCGAGCGCCAGCGCCTGGAGGCCCGCAAGCGTCTTCTGGCCGCCAAGCGGGCCGCCTCCGTGCGGCAAAGCTCTGCCACGGAGAGCGCCGACAGCATCGAGATTTACATCCCTGAAGCGCAGACGCGACTATAAGATAGACTGGAGATGTATATTTGGAATACTGTTATCTATTTATTTATTTATTAACTAACTGCCCCCACCCCTTCTCCCAGCTTTGATGTAGCAACCCCCCCCCCCTTCCCCCCCCATAATGTCTGCTAATGTGAGAGAGACAAGTGTGTGGTCCCTTGTGATGGTGGAATGATGACAGCGTGTCAACAGATAGGAAGATGACCGTGCCACGAGGGTGAGGGGGTGCACAATCCCTCCGGTGTTTGCAAAATGACCCACCACATCAATTTTGGTCTCCTGCAGGTGTGCAGCTTTTTAGAAAGAATCCACCACAAAGGCCATCTTGTCCGTGTGTGTGTGCGCGCGCGCGCGTGAGTTGACATTCATTCGTAAGTGCTTCCTATCCGACATGTAACGGCGGTAACGTTGGTCAAACTCGCCTGTTCGGGCCAGGACACAACAACAGGGTACGACCCCAAAATATATCTTATAGTGATCATTTTTGACTGCTTATATTGGAAATGTTTTTTGTTGGCTGTGGTCGGGTGTTCCTAATGTTGTGTCCAGTGTGAAAAGGACAAGTGAAGTATTTTAACTTTAAAGGTTTACTTTAATAAACTGATATATATATATATATGTTTTTTTTGTTTTTTTTTACAAAATCACAGCTTTTTTTTGGCAGTATTAGGACAAGTGCACATCTTCTGCTGAAAGTCATACATTTCTTATCTTTTATTTGCATCCTCACTGGGTGCATAGTGACTTTTTGAAATGGTTTAGAACCGTAATTTTGTAGTCACTTATTGCATAGGCGACCGTGCACCGACACGCTGACAACAAGGCCCGTCTACTGTGTTTTTATTCTTTTATTGTTTCAGCCTTAACTTGTAACAGTCGAGCAGAACAGTGCTCTCAGGGGAAGACGTGCGTGCGTGTGTGTGTGTGTGCGTGTGTGTGTGTACCACCTCTGGCTCAGCCTCTGCTCTTACGTCACAATGATGAGACATAGGAAGGGTCCCAGGATCTAGGCTAGAAGGTGGGGGTGTCCAAACATTTTCACTCTTGATGCGATACCAATATTGCAGCCTTAAATACTGAGCGATATTAGCTACGAAGCTAGGAGGTGTGCTAGGTTCTAGGCTACGAAGCTAGGAGGTGTGCTAGGTTCTAGGCTACAAAGCTAGGAGGTGTGCTAGGTTCTAGGCTAGGAAGCTAGGAGGTGTGCTAGGTTCTAGCCTAGGAAGCTAGGAGGTGTGCTAGGTTCTAGCCTAGGAAGCTAGGAGGTGTGCTAGGTTTTAGGCTAGGAGGTGTGCTAGGATCTAGACTAGGAAGCTAGGAGGTGTGCTAGGTTTTAGGCTAGGAGGTGTGCTAGGACCTAGACTAGGAAGCTAGGAGGTGTGCTAGGTTTTAGGCTAGGAGGTGTGCTAGGACCTAGACTAGGAAGCTAGGAGGTGTGCTAGGTTCTAGGCTAGGAGGTGTGCTAGGACCTAGACTAGGAAGCTAGGAGGTGTGCTAGGTTCTAGGCTAGGAAGCTAGGAGGTGTGCTAGGTTCTAGGCTAGGAAGCTAGGAGGTGTGCTAGGTTCTAGGCTAGGAAGCTAGGAGGTGTGCTAGGTTCTAGCCTAGGAAGCTAGGAGGTGTGCTAGGTTCTAGCCTAGGAAGCTAGGAGGTGTGCTAGGTTTTAGGCTAGGAGGTGTGCTAGGACCTAGACTAGGAAGCTAGGAGGTGTGCTAGGTTTTAGGCTAGGAGGTGTGCTAGGACCTAGACTAGGAAGCTAGGAGGTGTGCTAGGTTCAAGGCTAGGTGGTGTGCTAGGACCTAGACTAGGAAGCTAGGAGGTGTGCTAGGTTCAAGGCTAGAAGGGTAAGAGGTGTGCTAGGTTCAAGGCTAGAAGACTAGGAGGCGAGCTACATTTGAGGCCAGGAGTTGTGCTAGGTTCTAGGCTAGAAGGCTAGCAGGTGTGCTAAGATCAAGGCACAAGTGCAAGAAGGTGTGCTAGGACCTAGGCTAGAGGGCTTGGCAATGTGCTAGGACCTAGAATGGGAGGCTTGGAAGTGTGCTAGAGTTGAGGCCAGGAAGTGTGCTAGGGTCTAGGCTAGAAGGCTAGGGATTGGGGATAGTTGACTATTTGCTTTGTGCCATTGGAAGTTTGCCTGCCAATCAGTGACTGTCTGAGGAATTAGCCATGCAATTGTGCAGTTTGGCGCCATTGCTCACTTGTCTGGTTTTGAATGGATTTTATTTTTATTTTATTTGAACCTAACTTATTTTAACGTAACTAAACTTGGACTGACGTGTGTGTGTGAGACAATGAGTGGACACCGTGTTCCTGTTCCTAATAAGAACATATCAAGTCCTGGTGTAGCAGGGAGTTGATGTAATTATATGAAGACATTTGTACATAAATGTTTCCCAGTGTAAATGTAAAGTTGTAAGAAAGATAACTTTTTTGTAAGTCATGTTTAATGGATTAAATTGCGTTAAAAGAAACCTTGTTGCCTCCACGTGTTTTTCATCCACGTTCAATTGAAGACACCACGAGGGCGGCACGACACTCTTTGTGGGGCTCTCGGCATCCGCAGAGGCGGGCCCCCATAATTATACCTAATCCTCCTCCCTGGTGCACACAGAGCTGCCGCTGGCTCGTCTCTCGCCCTCGGATCAAGCCTCACTGGGCCTGAGTGCTTTTAAAAATTTTTTTTTACCCAAGACGACGGCCTACCATGGTGGGCTACTACCTGCCTGCATGCACGAGCTGTCACAATGAGACTGGACTGGCTTTCAAAGGGCTGCTCAAATCCTCAGGGTTACTACTGCAAACAAATCCTCTTGATGTCAACAGAGCAGCTTTGGAGCAGCTGTCAGCCTAGTCAGGAAGCTGCCGGACACGTAAAAATCACACTCCGCTGCCTTCACTTCTTCAAGGATATCCAAATTGGCCACATGGCACATAGGAAGATGACGACAGCAGCATAAAGTAGAAAAACAAAAGTTTATTTGAATCCCATGTGACGTGTGGTTTACCACAAACATTGCACAGTATGAAAAGAAATCACATCATTGGGGCGTCATGTGATCACATGATCTACACACCTGGTCCTATAATACATGAAAATGCTTCTTTTGGCCACATCCTGTCTTTGTCAACTAAACGCTTAGTGTAGTGTGTCCTCCTCCAGTCCACTGGCCCGACCTGCTACATTGCTCATCTGAAATATCCCTTATTTGGGCAAGGAAGGAGTAGAAAAAAAAAAAAGTAAAACAAGAAAAAAGCAAGCATCTTTCTTTAAAACAGCTACATGACAAAATGAAAAGCAATAGTGTAACATTTACTACAGTAGTGAAGACGTCAATGCCAAGATGAAATGTTTGGATCGAGGGGGCGGGGCTAGGACACATAGCCCCGCCTGTAAAGACCGGCAGCATTGCTTTGATGTTTTTGGTCCGTGTGTGCAAACAAGACACATATGTCCACACAAATATGAAATGAAGGCACCTTGATACTGTTGGCAATCAAAACTAATTGACTGCTTTAGAAAAAATAGAAATGATTAGGCTTTTTCACAGAGGGAGGGGGTCTTCTCTGCTGAGTCCATGAAATGTGTTGGCCCTTGTTCTCTAGGACACCAACTGTTTGGCCTGCAGTTCCATCTCAGCGGCCCGCTTGAGGGCGACGTCTACCAGGAGCTGAAAGCCACTGAAGTCCTGTGTGAGGTCAGGCGGGGTCGGGGGAGGGGTGTTGAAGAGGCCGCTGCGGGGGCTCAGGTTGCCCTCCAAGATGGTGGTGGCGGCAGTGAGCTGGCCCGCCCCTTTGTCAAGACACCTCAGGAGCGCTTGCGCCGCCTGTAGCCGCTCGGCTGCCTTGTCAGAGTTCAGCAAAGGTGGTGGCGAGGGCTGGAGGGTGCCGGGCATGACCTGGCTGACAGTGGTGTGACAGATGACAGACGGCCGGGGGGGCTGGGGACTCAACGTGAGCGATGTGGAGGTTGGGGAGGGCGCCAAGGGCGACAGGGCCTTCCTCAGGACGACGGGCGCGGCAGGCTCGAAGCTGGAGGGGTGTAGGACCCGCTTGTCGTAGGCGTCGTCAGAGCCCCCCTCGGGGCTGCTGTGTTTGGGCGACTGGGAGCTGTCGGAGAAGCTGTCACCTGCCTTCCCGCCCTTCCTGGAGATGGTGAACTGGTTAGGGTCCTTGCCGTCTTTGCGCAGCATCTCCGGGAGGAGGCGCCGGCGTGCATTGATGAACCAGTTGCACACCTGGAGGACAACATGTCACATTAAATCTGACACGGTACGCCGTATGAAGTGTGTATTTGAAGTGTTTGGGTGTTGTTTTTGTGTCAGTCAGGCCAAAGAGTAAAACATGTGTAGTCAGCAGCCGTGAGGGTCATCGGTGTTGTTGTGTTTCGTGGGCTAGTGGTAACTGCCAGTGAGAGGCAGCGGCTCAGTAAATGACTCTACATTGTTCCCAGACAGCTGGGGAGGGAAGGCTGCAGGGAGGGAAATTCCTCAGTTTGAAGTAACTCACTACTCCCGCCCCAAGAGAGAACTTCAGAGCTGATGAGTGTCATGTTTTGACAGGAAGTGATTCAGCCACTCTGTGTGTGTGTGTGTGTATGTGTGTATACCTGCAAAGTGGAAAGCTGCGTCTGCTTGGACAGGAGTGCCTTCTCCTGCTCGGAGGGATAGGCGTTGTAGCGGTGCTCATACAGCCAGTCTCTGAGAATCTGGACCGACTCCTTGGGTAGGTTGCCTCGCCGCTTCCTTTTGCCACCCCCCGCACTGGACGACAGGTCCAGGGGGGCGTCCACGGTGTCGTCGTCGTCTGTCTCACTTCCAGACAGCATCATCAAACCTGCCAGGAGGAGCAGGGAAAAGAGAGGTTGATTTTCTGAGCTGTCCGATGGGTGTCGGGGGACTGGTGTCAGTTCTAAAACCTGCTTGGACACATTGGAAGCATACACCATTGCATGCTTGGATGACTCACCTGGACCACAGGACCCATTGTCTAAACCACAGATGACCAAACTCAGGGTTGGGAACATTTGTATTGCTGATTGCCACAGTAAAATTGTGTAAGAGGGTTTTTTGGTGAGTTTGTTTCCAGAAAAAGTCAACATTATGGCTATAAACATTTTATGTTTTATAACTGTTTTATTGTATTTGTCACTATGTAAGGCGACCTTGATTTCCTTGAAAGGCGCCTAACAAATAAAATGTATTATTTTTAGTATACACATTACATGTTAGCAAGTTTGTGTCCTGATTAATCATGATTAATTTCTAATTAGTGTCTGGACCTGAAAAAGTTTGACTTTAAAACTATCACGTGTTTTGCCACAAACAATCACTTTTTCCCACAAAGCAAAGCCCACCATATTTGGTTGTTTTGACACATGTGAACGCTTTAAAGAAACTGGCTTTAAATCAGAAGACTACCTGCTTTATTTAAAATAGCCCTGCACGCGCGAGAGCACTTTTCAGGTCAGCGCATGCGCCCAACACCGATGCGGAAGTAACATTTTGTTTATGGGGGCACAAATAACCTCCATAAAGCCCACAGACTGCAGACTGTGGGGGTCCATCTGTAGTGGGAATAGTGTGCAGCCAACAGGATGAGGTAATTACGTGGGCCGGGGGGGGGGAATTCGTGGGGGAGAGGGGGAGGGGAGACCTGTTGCAAATCAGCGTCTCCAGACTAAACAAAAGAATCTGGCTGCCTTTCTTTGTACGCTTGCTATCAAGCGGCGGCTTCCACTCTAAACCGCTAAACGACCCCATTTCGCCATTAAACACCGCCGCGGAGCAGACAGCGAATTACAAACCCATTTGCTCTGTGCAAGATTTATGACTTCCAGTTGTCTCCTTTGTGTGCGCGGCAACACGCGGTCCTCAGCCAAACTTCAACAGTTAGGTCGGCCTGCTGGCGGCACTTTGAAGCGCCGCTCTGCTCCCTAGCTGGCAAGTCCGACAACAAAGACAGCCGAAGCGTCGAGTTTTACACGTCAAATGCCCAATGGTCGCGCTCGTGAGCTAGCATAGCATCACTTTGCCAAAGTTGGAGCCAGAAGCGGCGCACTCCCAGCCCGCATTCGAAGTTCTCGACGAAGGGGGCTCAAAACACGCGGGGGCTAGAAGTTCCAAAGCCGTGACACGGCGGGCAACCATTCGGCGCTCCTCTATTTCGGCCCAAACGTCTCAAGTGTGCCCCAAAAGACCGACAAGGCGGCCAAAGAGTAGGTGACGTCGCTTCGGCACATGGCAGCGAGCAGCCTGTCATGTCTGCACAGACAATAGCCGGAGAAGGAAACCGCTCACAAATCTCCCACCCTCGTCGGCCGAGCGTTACTAAACCTCCAAATGACCAAGCCGAACATTTTTTTTACAACATCGTACCTTTTTTCGTCTTCATTTCGAAATGCCCGCTTTATCCTGGCGTGGAAGAAAATGTCTCCGCCGCGTTGTTCTCCTCCCTGAGCTCTCGCGAATCCTTAGCGATGAAAAAAAAAACCAAATCAGCCCCGTCAAAGTAGAAAAAGGACAAATGTTTTGTCGCCGAGCTGATCCCTGGGTGGGGTGCGGGCGGGGGGCCACCTGAGCTCTGTCCGCATTGACTGTGTTGCGTGTTTGATGGACAAACTGGGTGACAGCTATCTTTGACAGCTGCGTGACTCAACCCACGCAGATCCTCCCACCGCCGCTGACATCAGCGAGCTCTCCTCCACTGACACGGAGGAGCTCTGCAGCGCACACTAGCCTGCTCGGTTCGTGTTTATTTGTGTATTTACATTCTGGCCCCTTTTTTTTTGTCTTGAAGCGAGTGTTTTTCTTCAGCCGAGTAACGCTCGGAAGGCTGGTTGTAAAGCACGGAAAGCCAGTGGCGACCCATATTTTGTTGACGTCAACAACAGCAGACGCTTTGTTTACTTGTGCGTTTTCCCCGCCAAATGTTTCCACCCCAAACTGCAGGCGTTTCGGCAGTCACGTGACTCCACGGTGTACAGTATGCTCGCATGTCTATGCGGTTAGTGCACCGGTCCCCTCTGGTAAAACCCCAAATCATCAGTGAGTTCATTTGCATGCTCTGCACAGCCTTCAGACAGCTGCTCACCGGGGCCCCCGGTAATGCCTGCTCGCAAGGAGAATGTCGCCACCCAGCGGATGTATTGTAGTATTGCAATGGAATTGACTCCGGCTTCTTGACCCCCAGACGCCCCCTGGCTGCTTTTCGATGACGTGCATCCACTTACATAGACTAACATGCTTTTTGTGTTCCCAAAGTGGGGTAGGCGTACCCCTAGTGGTACACCAATTGTCATCGGGGGTACGTGAATAAAAATGAAACACAATTAGCTCGTAACACTCACAATTACGAGCTCGCCTGAATACCTCGGAACACAGTCATAGCAGAAAGAAGGAAGGCGATGCAACATGAAGTATGAACAAGTAAGTAAATTTGATGATTATGTTGCAAGAGTTCAATTTATATTGATGTTCCAAACTTGTCAATGTATGTGCATGTCAGGATGAGAATAAGCATTTATCACTGCTTGTATGTATTTTTGTACTCTGGATACTGCTTTATCATGTTAAGCTTTCTCTTTCAATTTGGTGTTACTAATAATATTAAAACATATGAGTATGCAGACCTAAGTCATAACGATTGCAAGTGGACAAAAGTGGCGTTCAAGTTCAGCCCATTCAAACGAAAGGATCCCAACATCCGGCTGAAAAAAGATATGTAGGATGAATCTTTAGATACTTTATTTACCCCCAAGAGAATTTCACACGTCTACAGTATTTACCAGTGCTCATATAAAACTTTTATCAAAATTTGACAATGCAAAAATAATAATAATAAAAATTTGACCCAGAATTATTTGCAGTACTTACTATAAAATGATTTAATCATGTTTAATATTTCAGTTTAATGAAAATTAAAAATTAAAAATTGTGCAGGGAGTAGGGGTACATGGATTTAAGGCAAATGTCTGACGGGCTACATTTGGGAACCACTGTTGTAGGATATCCTCATTTTATTGTTTTTGATACATATTAGTATAATGAAACTTCAGTTAAAGGAAATATTATCATCTTGTATACTCCAGTTCTGGGTCTTTAAATTCAAGTTTAAAAAAATAGGCAACAAAAATCCTGGGGTTAAACTGTCAATCTTGCATGATGTTTAGCGAGATATCTGCATGACGTGTGACTTTAACTCAGTAAGAATCTAGGATTAGCTCCTAAAAATCAGCAAATGTCTGTCCAGGCTAGTGAATACTAATAGGCTAAGTCAACTATAATGCAGAGACAGCAAAAAGGAATGTATCTTTGCAAGCGTTGGGCAAATCCCTTTAGAAAAGTAATTGGTTATAGTTAATAGGCACTTTCTCAAAGAAGTCATCCAATTAGTCACAATTGCTCCTGCATAAATATAATTACTTACCAGAGAAATTAATGCTTTACTTTTTGAAATACCGTCAAGTATATGCCGTGTGCCTTTTGAGAGCTTACCACACACCTCAGTGAATAATAGAACAGCCTGCTTGTGTTTTGAGTTGATGTTCAGAGTTGCAATATCCGTGCATTTGATTGGTGGAGAGTGAAGAATTGTTCTGGGTGTGTAGAGGACACAGAGGAGGCGTGTGCTAGTTGGAGATGTTTTGACTGAAAAATAAAAAATAAAAATGGAAATAAAATAAAAATAAAAAAGCACGTCAAACTCTGTGTGGCTGTGTCAGGATTTGGGTTGGGCATAATTTGAATTTCAGCAAATCCTCCTTTCCGTTGGGGTTCCGAACATCCATCCATCCATTTTTTTCCGCTTCGCCGAGGTCGGGTCGCGGGGGCAGCAACCTAAGCAGGGAAATCCAGAGGTCCCTTTCCCCGGCCACGTCGTCTAGCTCTTCCCAGCGGATGCCGAGGCGTTCCCAGGCTAGCTGAGAGACATAGTCTCTCCAACGTGTCCGGGGTCTTCCCTGAGGCCTGCTACCGGTTGGACGTGCCCTGAACACCTCCCCAGGAAGGCGTTCGGGAGGCGTCCTAACCAGATGCCCGAGCCACCTCATCTGACTCCTCTCAATGCAGAGGAGCAGCGGTTCTACTCAGTCTCTCCCGGATGACAGTGCTTCCCACCCTATCTCTAAGAGAGAGCCCAGCCACCCTGCGGAGAAAAACCATTTCGGCCGCTTGTACCCGCGATCTTTCGGTCACTACCCAAAGCTCATGACCATAGGTGAGGGTAGGAACGTAAATCGACCGGTAAATCGAGAGCTTTGCCTTTTGGCTCAGCTCTCTTTTCACCACGACAGATCGGTGCAGAGTCCGCATCACTGCAGACGCCGCACCAATCCGCCTGTCCATCTCGCGTTCCCTCCTTCCATCACTCGCGAACAAGACCCCGAGTACTTAAACTCTTCCACTTGAGGCAGGACCTCATCCCCGACCCGGAGATGGCAATCCACCCTTTCCCGGCCGAGAACCATGGACTCGGACTTGGAGGTGCTGATTCTCATTCCAACCGTTCCACACTCAGCTGCGAACCGATCCAGTGAGAGTTGAAGGTCACTGCTCGATGGAGCCAACAGGACCACATCATCTGCAAAACGCAGAGATCGAATCCTGCGGCCACCAAACTGGAACCCCTCAACGCCCTGGCTGGGCCTAGAAATTCTGTCCATGAAAGTAGTGAACAGAATCGGTGACAAAGGGCAGCCCTGGCGAAGTCCAACCCTCACCGGAAACGGGTCCGACTTATTGCCGGCAATGCGAACCAAACTCTGACACCGGTCATACAGGGAACAAACCGCCTGGATTAGGTGGTCCGATACCCCGTATTCCCGGAGCACTCCCCACAGTATTCCCCGAGGAACACGGTCGAATGCCTTCTCCAAGTCCACAAAACACATGTAGACTGGTTGGGCAAACTCCCATGCACCCTCAAGGACCCTGCCGAGAGTATAGAGTTGGTCCACAGTTCCACGACCAGGACGAAAACCACACTGCTCCTCCTGAATCCGAGATTTGACTATCCGGCGGATCCTCCTCTCCAGAACCCCTGAATAGACCTTACCAGGAAGGCTGAGGAGTGTGATCCCACGATAGTTAGAACACACCCTCCGGTCCCCCTTCTTGAAAAGCGGGACCACCACCCCGGTCTGCCAGTCCAGGGGCACCGACCCCGACGTCCACGCAATGCTGCAGAGTCGTGTCAACCAAGACACGCCCACAGCATCCAGGGCCTTAAGGAACTCCGGGCGGATCTCATCCACCCCCGGGGCCTTGCCACCAAGGAGCTTTTTGACCACCTCGGTGACCTCAGCCCCAGAGATAGGCAAACCCGACTCAGAGTCCCCAGGCACTGCTTCCATGTTGGAAGGCGTGTCGGTGGGATTGAGGAGGTCTTCAAAGTATTCCCTCCACCGGTCCACAACATCTCGAGTCGAGTTCAGCAGCACACCGTCCCCACCATACACGGTGTTGACTGTGCACTGCTTCCCCCGCCGGAGACGGCGGATGGTGGTCCAGAATCTCTTTGAAGCCATCCGGAAGTCGTTTTCCATGGCCTCTCCGAACTCCTCCCATGTCCGGGTTTTTGCCTCAGCGACCGCCAGAGCTGCAGACCGCTTGGCCTTCCGGTACCTGTCAGCTGCCTCCAGAGTCCCATGGGCCAAGACGGCCTGATAGGACTCTTTCTTCAGCTTGACGGCATCCCTCACCACTGGTGTCCACCAACGGGTTCTGGGATTACCGCCACGACAGGCACCGACCACCTTACGGCCACAGCTCCGATCGGCCGCATCGACAATGGAGGCACGAAACATCGCCCACTCGGACTCAATGTCCGCTGCCTCCTTCGGAACTTGGTCAAAGCTCTCCCGCAGGTGGGAGTTGAAACTCCTTCTGACAGGGGACTCTGCCAGGCGTTCCCAGCAGACCCTCACAATGCGTTTGGGTCTGCCAGGTCTGACCGGCATCCTCCCCCACCATCGGAACCAACTCACCACCAGGTGGTGATCAGTTGACAGCTCCGCCCCTCTCCTCACCCGAGTGTCCAAAACATGTGGTCGCAAGTCCGACGACACAACCACAAAGTCAATCATCGAACTGCGGCCCAGGGTGTCCTGGTGCCAAGTGCACATGTGGACACCCTTATGCTTGAACATGGTGTTCGTTATAGACAATCCGTGACGAGCACAGAAGTCCAATAACAAGACACCGCTCGGGTTAAGATCAGGGGGGCCGTTCCTCCCAATCACACCTCTCCAGGTCTCACTGTCGCTGCCAACATGAGCGTTGAAGTCACCCAGCAGAACAAGGGAATCCCCCGAGGGAGCACTCTCTAGTACTTCCTCTAAGGACTCCAAAAAGGGCGGGTATTCTGAACTGCCGTTTGGCGCATAAGCGCAAACAACAGTCAGGACCCGTCCCCCCACCCGAAGGCGTAGGGAAACTACCCTCTCGTTTACTGGGTTAAACTCCAACGTGCAGGCTTGGAGCCGGGGGGCAACAAGAATTGCCACCCCTGCCCGTCGCCTCTCATTGCCGGCAACACCAGAGTGGAATGAAGTCCAGCCCCTCTCGAGAGGACTGGTTCCAGAGCCCTTGCTGTGCGTTGAGGTGAGTCCGACTATATCTAGCCGGAATTTCTCCACCTCACGCACCAGCTCAGGCTCCTTCCCCGCCAGAGAGGTGACATTCCACGTACCGACAACTAGCTTCTGTAGCCGAGGATCGGACCGCCAAGGCCTCTGCCTCCGGCCGCCACCCAGCTCTCTTTGCACCCGACCCCTTTGGCCCCTCCCACGAGTGGTGAGCTCATGGGAGGGGGGACCCACGTTACCTTTTCGGGCTGTGCCCGACCGGGCCCCATGGGTGCAGGCCCGGCCACCAGACGCTCGCCATCGTGCCCCGCCTCCGGGCCTGGCTCCAGAGGGGGGCCCCGGTGACCCGCGTCCGGGCGAGGGAAAACGAAGTCCAATTGTATCATTCATCATTAGGGTCTTTTGAGCCACTCTTTGTCTGGTCCCTCCCCTAGGACCTGTTTGTCTTGGGTGACCCTACCAGGGGCATAACAGCCCCCGACAACTTAGCTCCTAGGATCATTGGGACACGCAAACTCCTCCACCACAATAAGGTGGTGACTCAGGGAGGAGGGGTTCTGAACAATGCGCTTTAAAAAGTCCGAGTACTCCGGTTTGATCCCACATTCCAAAAACATACATAGGTTAATTGTCAACTTTAAATTGTCCATTGGTGTGAATGTTTGTTTGTCTATATGTGCCCTGTGATTGACTGGTGACCAGTCCAGGGTAGACCCCGCCTCTGGCCCAAAGGCAGCTGGGATAGGCTCCAGCATACCCGTGACCCTAATGATGATAAGCGGCATAGAAAATGAATGAATGAATATTATATACCCCAGTGAGGATAAGGGGCATGGATGGATGGATGGATATTATTAACCCATCCAATCCATTTTCTATGCCGATATTATTAACCGTGTTACTGAATTCTCACTACCCTGTGTGCAGAATATCAAACCGGTAAGGTGAAAGGAGTGACATTAACTCAGACTGGGTCTGGTCAATTTTTGACATAGTAATCAATCAGATTATCAGTAACTGGAAAACAATCATTTTCAACGTTGTTCCTCCCAACAAAGATCACAGATTTTGTTTAAATAGCTTCTTCATTTTGTTCATGTTAAAACAATAAAATGATATTTATATTTCCAGCCAAACAACTTTCAAACAGCATGTAGAACACAGGAGCACATTATTTTGAAGGCGATGTAAGTGTTACTCAAGCAAGCACTGCTGCTTCCCTGGCACTTGGACCGGAAGTGTACGTCAACAATGGGAGTAATGTATTTACGGAACCAAAACAGGCGCGTTTTGACCGGATCGTTGACTCGTACGTGGTCGGTTGTTTTGTTTTGAAGGCCCCCGGAACGGAAATACGCGACTGTGCAGCCAGACTGATCCCGTTTCATTTCAGGCTCTAAAATTGGGGAGGCAGCCCGCGTACGAGTGACGCGAGTAGGCCAAAGTGGACAATCGCCACCACCCCCCACCCCCACTCGGTACCAGGAAGAAAGTTCCTCCGCGAGTCTGCGGATGACAAGCGGGGCTATTTTGGCGAGAGGCCGTCACCGCGCCGTGCCCGGCTGCTATAAAGGACTCCGCGGACATGCAGCTCTTCAACAGCGCCCTGACGCACTACCCGAGGTCATCCAGCAAACTTACCCTCACTTTGTCAAGCGGAACCAGGACCCGGTCTGAGGGAGACGCCGCGCCACTGGCACACCTCGACGCGGCTATCAAGGATCCGGTGACCGAGGCTACTTCTTCCGCAAACATGCCCGCCTTTTCTTGCTGCGAAGCCTCTTCAGCGAGGCCACTCTACTTCACTTCCACTGCCGAGTTACAGATACGCAGACCCGACGGAGTGGACAGGGCGTTGCCGGTCCCGGTCCGCATCAACGGGGCGCCCGAGCCTCCTTCGCCTGCCTCTCAAGGGGGTCCAACCCGTGACGACGTGTTGGTGGACTTTATAGATCAGCTCAGAAACGCAACAGATGAACTTTTTGCAAAGGACTCCGAACATCTTCTCTTTGAGGACAAAGCACGGAGCAACAGTTCGGTGCCATTCCGCCAAGATGAGCCTGTGGCCTCTGCAGCTCAGCTGGAGGTCCGGCCTGTTGAGGGGAGCAGTGCGGTAACAGATGAGGGGCAGACCTTTGAGCTGAGTGTCCTGCAGGAGGCTCCCCAGCAGCAGAGTAGAGGTGACAAGGTGGCCCGCTACCTGGCAGAGGTGGAGACACAGAATAGGTACCTCCAGGAGCTAAACAAGTTCAGGTACCACATCATTCCAGATGGCAACTGTCTGTACCGAGCCATATGCAAAGCCTCCTACGGTGACCAGGCCCAACACAGCGAGCTGAGAGAACGCACGGTCCACCACATTGCAGACCACCTGGACCAGTTTAACCCCATCATTGAAGGCGACGTGGGTGAGTTCCTGATCAATGCGGCGCAGGATGGCGCCTGGGCCGGATACCCCGAGCTGCTTGCCATGAGCCAGATGCTCAACATCAACATCCACCTTACCATGGGGGGCAGCACAGACTGCCCCACCGTCTCCACCATGGTCCACTTCCTGGGTGAGGAGGATCTGTCCAGGCCAGCTGTCTGGCTGAGCTGGCTGAGCAACGGACACTACGACGTCCTAATGGACACTCGTGTGGACAACCCAGAATATGAGAACTGGTGCAGACACTCTCAGATGCAGAGGATGCGGGACGAGGAGCTGGCCATGTCCATGGCGGCCTCTCTGTCCAAGATGTATATTGAGAAGAACGGAGCGGCGTGAATCCACAGTGACTCCTAGATGTGTGGCTAGATGATTTATTTTTGATAAGTTTGATAACTGTATGGCGGTGCGTATGCGATATTGATAGACTGTTTATTACTAGTTTCATTATTCCTGCATGAAAACTTTTGCAAAAGTTTTAGAAATATTTTTGTCACATTTTCTATCTTTTTTTTTTTCAATAAAACTGTCCTTTTTGTTCCGTATCGCCATGAAAAAAGTGATTTTTGGGTCAGGTTGCTTTCATATTTGGGAGTTCTGTGAACAGCGACATCATTTGTATTTTTAGCCTCCAAACAAAGGCTTCCAACATGGTGGGGGGAGGGGGGGTCGACTCAAATGCTTTGGCCTTGATTTTTGTAGCATTAATTATGCACTTTGGTTGATAGTTGATCCATGACGCGGTCGTGTTCTTATGGAGCGCACTGCTTAGCTGCAACATGGAGCACCCCCTTGTACATGTAGACGCTTCCGATTTTGCAGCCGCACCAAATAAACTGGCCCCGCATCAACCCCACAACAAATGTTTTACATATGCAAAGGAAGTTTTCATTCTGGGAACGGGATCAACACACGTGAGCTGTGACTTTTATTCTCGACGTTTGTACTGTAGGAACACCGGGGCGTCTATTTCCTCACGGAGTGCCTCTTAAGTTTGGCACTCCTGGGATTCCGTATGTGTGTTTGGAGGAATAGCTGGGTCTGTCACTTCCGGCTCCTTCCGCTAGGTGGCCTCATTGTTCCCACTGTAGGGGATGCTTAGTGGTTGGGCTTCAGTCCTCAAACTTTTTAGTAGGAACAATTGGTGCGTCAAACTGCTTCTCTTAAGTTTATACATATATATCTATATATATGTGTGTGTGTGTGTGTGTGTGTGTGTATATGTACATGAATAGTCCGGTCATTGTTTAGGGGAGGCCGTACTGTATACTGTGCACGTAAGGGTATTGACATGTATGTTTGCATCTGCAGCCCGAGTGGCGTCCCCGCTGCTGGAGAAGGAGGGAGCAGAGGTGAGCGCGGCCAGGGCGGAGTGTATCTGCGAGCGCATCGGAGCGCTGCCGCCCGGACTCCGTTAATCTGGTCGGTGCTCGAGTTCAGTTGCCGGACTCTTAAAAGAAAAGCGAGAACAGCAGCAGCATCGGAACCACACGCTGGTGACAAACGGACATGTCGAGGCACCGTGTGCAGTTTGCGGACCTTCCCAGCAACGACGGAAGCGGAGGAGGCAAATGTCACAGTAAGGAACTCTTTTCTTACTTTTGGAGACGTTTGAAGGAGGGCCACAATTACGCAGCAGACGTATCAGTCCTCATCAATGGAGGGATCGACAGTGAGCAACACTGCATTGCAAGTATAAAGCGAACCCGATTGCTACCGTGTTGTTGACAAAAAGCCATTGCCGCGGTGTCCCCCTCACATCTCCCAGGGTTTCAGTTGGATGAAATCCATTGGGATGAAATGCGTGGTATTCCTGGCGGGGCACTTGAGGATGCAGCTGTTTGCAGGACTGTGCTGAGAAAATGCGTGTTATCATACAGAATATTCCATCTATAACTAAGTCGTCTGGCTCCGGTGCTGCAGTTTTGAAGTTGGCTGTTCTCTGTTGGATCCTTCGGTCTTCACGGGCCGGCTTAAGAACTCCTTCACTCCGAGAGACCTTTATAGTAAACCCGCGGGCAAACCCTACTTCTGTTGACATTAGTGCAGAACCCTACTTCTTGGGAAAGTACTGCAGCAAGGCAAGTAAGGAGTACATCTAAATCTGCTGATATAGATGAATCAAGTGCAGGAGAAACTACTGTAATGCTACGGACGACAAAATAGTAATAATAATACATCATTATAATACATGCTATGAATAAGTTCTGAGAGCATTTTTAAATGAAGTTTGGAAGCAGGAACACATGCAGCCAGCTGGTTAGAGAAGCTCAATTTCCCCCCGCCCACTGTACATATGGCCCCGCATGAAAGTCAGCACAGTCTTACACCCACACACACACGCACGCACACAGACACACACAGATCCATTTGAAGTGGCAGCTGCCCTTTGCATGCTCCTGCCAGTGCTCTTCTCAGGTGTCCTCTCATGTTGACTCTCAATATGATGGCTGAGCTCTTGAGACCACTGCAGACCTCATCATGTGCCCCTAAATATCTCACATTTGGTGTTTTGGGGAGGCACAGACTAATGTGGTACCTGGTTCTGCTGTAGTGTAGGAGCAGCAAGCCGAGCTCATCTCCATGGTGATCAGTGACAGCTGATGGGATGTTTCCGATGCAGCCTGCCGCCTCCAGCAGGCTGCACATCATGAGTGTGCAGATCATGATGTCATCCTGTCGCAGTGGGTTTTTGAGTGTCATGTCATGTGTGTGTGGGCGGCAGGCTGACAGTAGCAGATTCTAAATGAGCCCACAGTCACGAGCGGTAATGTTGGAGGGGGCAACTTAAGGTGTTTACTAGTTCAACTGGGAGCTGTGCTGCTCTGGCAGAACCGGCGAGTTTTCTTTTAATGAAAGCTAAAGTCCCAAGAACCAGATTTGGCCACCGAAGACCAGGTCGCCCGGACACCCGCCCTCGACCACTGCCCAAATCACACAGCACCGGACCCTTATGCTTGCCCCTGCAGGTGGTGGGTCTGCGGGGGGGAGTTCCCTTGTGGCTTCTTCGGGCTAGGCCCGGCCAGGTCCCATGGGTGAAGACCTGACCACCAGGCGCTCGCCTGCGATCCCCTCCCCCAGGCCTGGCTCCAGGGTGAGGCCCCGGTATCCCACGTCCGGGCGAGGTGCGGTCACTCCGCTTGTTTGTTTTTCATAGGGGTCTTCTGAATCACTCTTAGTCTGGCTCGTCACCTCGTCACCTACCAGCAGCAATTGTTATACTAATAACATTTTATATACATATATACTGTCTGTACCATGTATGTATATTTATATATACTGTATAGTACGTGTGTACAGTATGCTGTACAGTGGTATGCAAAAGGTTTTCCTCTTATAAATCGTTAGTTGTTTGGATCAGCAATTTCAGTTAAATATATCATATAGCAGACAAACAGTGATATTTGAGAAGTGCGTTGACGTTTTCAGGGTTTACAGAAAGTGTGCAATAATTATTATTTAAACCAAATTAGGCAGCCATCAAAACACCATGGCGGTCGCAGAGCGAGCCTCCAGATGGCTTTGGATCAGGAAGAACGATCAGTGGGGCAGCGCTACTGTGTCACAAGCTGGGGGCTCATCAAACCTGGCTGGGTCACCTGAGGGAGGGGGTCTAATGTTGAAAGACCTGAAACGCCCGATGATCCCAGGAACATCATTGATGATGTGCCCCAGAGCATATATACATACATATATATGTACTGTATGTTTAACAAACAAAATTAGGCAGGTGCATAAATGTGGGCACCTTGTTGTTGTATTAATTTTAATACCTTTGGCAATATTTGAAAGCTGCCTAGCAAACAAGAAGCAATATCTGAAGAGCTAGGAGAATTTACATCTACAAGTTTAAAAATATTATGTGGTGTACAGCAAGGGTCGATACTGGGAACAAAATTATTTAAACTATACAATAATGACATCTGCAAAGTGACAAAACACCTAAAGCTAGTACTATTTGCTGACGATACCACTGCTTTTTGCTCTGGAGAAAACACACAAGCGCTAATAAAAAAAGATTCCGATAAAATGATTATACTAAAAAGGTGATTTGATAAAAATAGATTATGCCTGAATCTAAGTAAAACTAAAATGATGCTATTTGGTAATAGCAGAAAAGATACTTGTGAGAAAATACAAATTGATGGTGAGAAAATTAAAAGGGTGAATGAACATAAATGTTTGGGAGTCATAATTGATGACAGAATGAGTTGGAAACCTCATGTCAAAAACATACAACATAAACTTCAAGAATGAATAAAATAAAATTTGTCCTGGATAAAAAATCACTCCATATTCTCTACTGTATTTCTGGTGTTGCCATATCTAACTTATTGTGTGGAGATATGAGGAAAATAATTACAAAAGTACACTTCACTCGCTTAATGTGTAAAGATCAAATAGGATAATCCATAATGCGGCGTATAGAGAACACACAAATCCACTATTTCAAACATCACAATTATTAAAATTAAATTTTCAAACTGCTAAAATGATGAATAAAGCAAACAATAAACAGTTACCAAAGAATGTTGTACAATTTTTCTCAACAAGACAAGAGAAATATGATCTTAGGGACAAACTAAACTTAAAACACAAATATGCAAGAACAACACTAAAAACCGTTAGTACTTTGGTATGTGGAATTAAACTATGGAATGGATTAAGTAAAAACCAGAACAATGCTCCACAATGAACAATTTCAAAAAACATTACAAACAGTTGATGTTTACAAAATACAAGGAAGAAGAGTCCTGAACTACTGTGTACATCCAATACTACAGTTTGTCTACTAACTACTACACCTAATAACTCTTCATTCCCTGGAGAGTAAATTGTCTGTTCAACTGTCAATGCTATGTCTTTTACTATCACTTTATCACTAACTTTTCATTCCTAGTGAGCACATTGCCTGTACTACTTTGTTCTGTTCCATTTATTTACTGTATATTCTACTTATTATTATTATGATTATCATTCATCAGGACTGCTATATAATTTATTTACCATGATAAGGACATTGACTACTATTCAACACACTGTCACATTACCTTGCATTTTAAACTTACTAACTGCAGGAAGTCTACAAATGTATTGAAATAGAGGACAATACTACGGGGGTCGGATTAAATAAGCTATGATCCTCCCCGCTCCTTTTGGACATGTGGAACTGTCAACTGTATTAAGTGATGTATTCCAATGTCATTTACATTCATGTTCAAATAAAATTAGACCATTAGCATTTCCAAGTGATCTGTGCTGAACAGAACCTCCATGAGATACACGAGACAAGGCAGAAATGAGCATTTGATGGGCAAAGGAGCATGATGTCTTTCAATAAGCCGCCTGGAACACCCGGACAGCTGCACACTAAGGCTTCATCATCTCCGACGTATTTAAGGCGCACGTCAAAAGGCAAATGCCAATTGGACAGCAGAATCATCATCAGTAAAAGAGAGCGGAGGAGTGCTTGTGATGCTGTCGATTAATCATCTGACTGTAAACGGAAAGACTGTTGTTAATCATGTGACTTTGTCGACTGAGCCAAATTAAAACCCCGGCGAGTAAATGGTTGTTATTTTTGTTTGACACAGCAACCACCTGCTTGTCATTTTACCCGTCCTCCTTGTAATACAGTATATCAGGGATCCCCAACCACCGGTACCGGGCCGCCGACCACTTGATACCGGGCTGCATGGGAAATAACACACTGTTTCTGTTCTGTTGGCCACTACATCAGTAAATGGAAATGGACTGACAACATAGTACTTGGTGGCAAACTGTATTGATTTGGTGTTACGATCAAATCTCTCTATCGCTCTTTCTTCAATCATTCTTTCCTTTAGCAATATTTAGCACTTTCAGCAACTCAGTGAAAATATCGCGTAATTTTTGGTATATCAGCGGCTACTTTTTTCTCACACTGTGAACTCTGTGGCATATATAGTAATGTGGCTAATTCGTGGTCATGTTCTATTCTTGGGACATCTCGTACGCTTCAGAACATCATGGGAAGTACACAAAGAAATACATACAAAAAAGCAAGGTGGATGAGGAGGAAAAGAGTAGCAGATGCAAAAACACTGTCATCAAGAAACTCATTTTTTTTTATATATTTGTTTTCTTTTTATTTTTTTTTACTTTTTTATATAGATTTTTTTACTCTTAATATATTTTACTCCTCACTCTTATTAATTTTTTGTTTTTTTTTTTTTGTTTTGTGTTTTTTTCTTTTTTTTTTTTTTTGGTTATTTTTTTTTTTCTTTGTTTTTTCATTTTTCTTTACATATTTGTTTTTTCTCCGCAGGCCAAGACTCTGCGGTCTACCTGCATCTCAAAGAGAGAGCACTATTTTGAGGACAAAAATGTACACATTTTGGACTGAGAAAAAGATGATTTGAAAGAGGAGGTAGGAAAGCCACTTACGTTAAAGTGAAGAAAAACCATCGCTGAACAGAGGGCGGACATCTACGACACCACCTTTCTCCTTCATAAATGCCGTCCTTTCATCCCTTCCCAAAATACTCAGTCATTAAGGCTGCAAGAAGTAAACAATACTCAGCCACCTTGGATTCAGATGGGTCCATGACCATCTTTAAATTTGAATGTGACGCTAAATGAAGGTGACACCATCTAAACCACCACCGTATCCTGACACCGTTTGACACCACTAAAGAACCAACTATTCCCGTCTGGACCTGCCTCTTACTTTTGAGGGTAAATAGATTGGATCTTGCACCAGGCTCTCAGACTAGACCTGTCCTAATCTGACTGTTATGTGTCCCACCAAGTCTTTTAGCCTGAACTAGACTAGATGTGTCCTATTTAGTCTGACTGGTGTGTGTGGTGTGCTTTCAGTATGAACTGATGAATCCTGCTTGGACGAGAGGCGAAACGTCTTCTGCGACAACCTGAACAGTCCAGTTGTGATCGATTGAATGCCCTGAGAATTTGCAGTGTTCAGTTCACCAAAGACTGCTATGACGAAAAAGCTTTACAAGAAGCATTTAGCTGGAAAGTATGATATAAATGCATTTTAGATTGCTGATGATGTGCTACACCAGAAAGGGACAAGATGAATCGCGTCAAAGATGCCACAGAACAGTAAGGTGTGTCTTGGACATATTGTATACTAAACACCATGCAACCACAACAATATGCATTCAAAGCACTAAACAATATAAAACGTTGCGATGGCAACGGAATATGAAATAAATCAGACTCTAAAGACCCCTTATTTAAGCAAAGATGGCATGGCATGCTCCTTTGCTGGCAGAGCAAGCCAACAGTGCAGACAAGACAGTGGGCTGCATTCATAGACATTATTCTTTTCTAAGGTAAAGAACCCTAACCCAATGACAAGGGCTCTGTGACGCACTACCAGTTGAGAAGCACTCTACTAGATATTATGTCTGTGTTTTCATCCATTTGCCAGAAGATGCCTGATGGTATGCATTGTGATCATCTACTTTTCAAACCTAGTAAACTGTAGTATATTTGGAGTACTTTCAACTGTAGTGTCTCCTATAATGTCCTGATGTCCACTCAGGACAAGGGTGAAATGTGGTGTTTGTCCAGCTGGAGACACAGTGAACAGACACTTGAGACGGTGAAGATGCTAAACATCTGTTTCCATGCTGTGGTAAGAGTGTCTCTCTTAAGGGCTCTTAAGTTGTTGCCAGTGTAAAGTGCAAAGTTTCAACAGCTCTGCGTGGCCTTCCCCTCCCTGATAGCAGAATGCTGTTGTGTTGCTTCCTCTCAGATAAAAAGCAGTGACCTTGAGGTGACTTTGCTTTTATTGTGGCTTGAACACTGCAGCTCACTTTGGGAAGCCAAACTTGAGTGTAAAGTTTGTCGGTTCATTTAAGGTTTTTTGTCGGTTTTCATCCATTTTTCCACTGTTTTACTCTTGACTTGCGAATGTGAGGAAGTTGTCATTGAATATTTACATCTGCCATTGCTAGTGTAGTGGTTCACATATTTGACTTTGATGTAGCAGCGTGGGATCACTTCTCCTTTAATGCATTCTTCACAATCATTAGTAGACCTTTTGACTTCAAGTCTTTGCTGCTGGGACATTGAGAGATATTATATATTCTTCTTTTTGCTGGTCTCACCACAGTTTTGTACACCTTTCCTTCTATCAAACATCTCACCCAACACTTTTCTCCTCCCATTCCAGCATGCCTGCACACGCTTTTTCACCTCTTTTCCACACTCTCCATTGCTCTGGACTGTTGACCCAAATACTTAAAATCCTCCACCTTCTTTATCTCTTCTCCCTGTAAACCTACTCTTCCGCTTGGGTACCTCTCATTTACACACATGTACTCCGTCTTGCTGCGGCTGACCTTCATTCCTCTCCTTTGCAGGGCAAAACTCCGCCCCTCAAGCTTCTCCTCCACCTGTTCCCTGCTCTCACTACATATCACAATGTCATCTGCAAACATCATAGTCCATGGAGATTCCTGTCTAACCTCGTCCGTCAGCCTGTCCATCACCATAGCAAACAAGAAGGGGCTCAGAGCTGATCCCTGATGGAGTCCCACCTTCACTCGGAACTCCTCTGTCACACCTACAGCACACCTCACTACTGTCTTACAGTCCTGCACCAATCTAACATACTTCTCTGCCACTCCAGACTTCCTCATACAATACCACAGTTCCTCTCTGGGCGCCCTGTCAAAAGCTTTCTCCAGATCTACAAAAACACAATGCAGCTCCCTCTGACCTTCACTGTACTTTTCAATCAACATCCTCAAAGCAAATACTGCTTCTGTAGTATTTTTTTATTTTTTTGACACAAAACCGTACTGCTGCTCACAAATGTTCACGTTTGCCCTTAGTCTATCTTAAACTACTCTTTCCCATAACTTCATTGTATGGCTCATCAGTTTATTCCTCTGTAGTTGCCACAACTCTGCACATCTCCCTTGTTCTTAAAAATGGGCGCAAGCACACTTCTCTTCACAGTACTCTTTCGATCTTCCCATGACCCTACTGGCACCTTCCAATACACTTTCACCTTACGATGCATCTTCAGTCCTCTGTGTTCCACTTCTTCTTAGCTAACCTCTTACTCTGTATACACTCCCGCACCTCCTCATTCCACCAGAAAGTCCCCTTATCTACTTTCCTTCCAGATGACGAGATAAGATGTGAGAGATCAGATGCTTATGTCTTTTTTAGACATTTTGTCTTCCTCCTCTCTCACACACACACACACACACACACGCACAGAAGATTCAAAGTGCTGTCAGGGAGCGGTGAAATAATGAAGCTCACCTGTTTGGCAGCAAAAAAGAAACATGGACCTCTCAGCAGCGGCGGCCACTTATGGCTCGTTATCAGCCGAGGGCAACTCTGCCACTGCAGTCCCGTTGCCTGCGGGATGAGCAGAGGAGTAAACACTTATATCATGTTTACGTTCGCCTCAATTTGGGAGGAATCCAAAGCCTGTTATATACACAGAGGGGGGATGCTCCCTGATAGATCAAATGAGCTGTTGTTCATCTGCCCCAAAGTGGCGGTCCTGAAATATCTTAGCTGCCTTGGTAGCAATTTTAGACGACCCGGTTGTACTTCTCTGCTCCTACGGGAGTTAGAACATTCTCTGTGCGCTCTCCCAAAGCACGAATGAGACACGCTGTCAGCTGTGGTGTGATTGTTGTCTTAAACAAGGTCAGCAATTGATGTGGACCCTTGGTGTGAAAACTCAAATGGACTGATGATGCAGTGAGGTCACGTTCAAGGGGAAAAAGCAAGTAGGCCTATAAGTGGGAGGAGCTACACTGATGTCCTATATTTAAGGATGGATATTTGACAACAAGGCCTATGTTTGGCGTGTCGTCAAATGCAATACTGGTGAGCACCGTGCTCACCAACTGAGATTTTAATGACTTTTCAAATCAATCAAAAGATCTGGGTTGCTGCCACAGAGTTCGGCTGGCACAACACAAACGTGTACAAAAGAACTCTGGCATCTGAACTAATCATTGTTTTCCTGGTCAAAGCTTGTTTTAATCCCACTTTCTGCCTTTTGCAGGTGTAGAGTGACTTTTGTTGTGTGTTGCGTTCATGTCACCATGGAACAACTTTTTGTCATTAGAGTCTGCTTGCAAGGGGATCAAGTAACCCACCAGAGCACTTCATTTTTTTGTAAAGGCCGTCTGAATAGTCTAAAAATAAAATTAATTAATTAATAATGAGTTTTTTATTACATATCACTGTAATTTCCTTTGCCATGTACAGTCGTGGCCAAACATATACTGTATATGCGAGAATATCTGAACAAAAACATCTGCATCTCAATTTTATGTTAAACAGTCATTGCTAAAAATATCAACACGCCAAAGATGCCAAAGTTTGCGGCCATGGCTGCATAAATGTTGTCTTTGGCATTTGGCCATGACTGTTTAACATAAAATTGAGATGCAGAAGTTTTGTTTAGATATCCAAGCATATATTGACCTACAATTAATTGGTATTAGAATGTTTAATGCACAAAATATATGTCTAAAGTTTGGACATTTCTGCATCAATTTCATCCCTAAAGTTTATTATCTTCCTTTTGCTGCACTGCTGCCTTTATATACATGTGTTAGATTAGCTTCTACACTATGTGTTGCCATGTCTGGAGAAACTGACATTCCAAGTGAGCAGACGTACTGTATTTTGTCTAAAAGTTTGATGGTTTTGCATGATATTTGTATTGATTGTGAACACCCCCAGATGATGTTGTGGTGTAGAGGTTTGGAATTTATATTTTTTTCAATTGTACAGCAAACAACTGTCCTGTCAGTGTAGGGGAGGTTGAGCACGAGGAAACAAGCAGATGTTGATAAGGGGAAGGAACACTGGTAAAATGTGCTGTGATAGGACTACTTTCTTTTTCACTGTGAGAAAAAAACTTTCATGTGCAGCAGTGCTGCGTTACAATTTCTGTTTTTACTTTTATGATTGACGTGAGCACTGCCTCACCAGCAACATGTGAAAATCTGGAATCAAATTTGCTTTTTTGGGGGGACTTTCTGCAAAAGGTTACTTTGGGTTAATCCATTTTGTTCCTGGGAAAGTCTGCTAATTAGCGCCATGCCGATGACCGCTGAGCCTTCACTCCTGACTGTAATCTGGAGACAAAGAATCTTTTTGCACCGTATCCAATTTAAACCGAGTCAGTCTATTTTTGAGTTCGACTTGTGCGACAATTTACTCTTCACTTTAGTGCGGGACCATCTAATAAGACCTTCATCAGGGTAGTAATGTTTGTGGTAGATTGACAGTGTCATTTGTACTGGTAAAAGCTGTCAGTATGATGCAGTTTACTTGTACACAACTGCAAACTACTGCTAACTTGGGGTCATCTCTGCCTGCTGTACGTTTCGCCCCCAGTGCCAGCCTCAGATTGTGACACTGAAGTGTGCTGTAGAGTTTTAACATCATGGCGAATGTGGGTGTTCCTGAGTGATAGGGTTGTGGTTGGTCTTTGATGTTCTTGGTGCTACTTAATGAGGATCAGACTCACCCGGTTTGGGCCAAAGCGTTCCAGGAAGAGGAACAGTAGAGAGCTCAGCAGAAGAAGACTTCACCTTCCTTGCTTTTATACTTTATCTCCTTCCCCCCCTCGTCTTTCTTCAATCAGCCTTCTTGGCACACACTGCGTCTCTGCGTCATTGAGCCACTTCATCAGTTGGATAAAGACCTCGCGGCCCAGGTGAATCATCCCTCTCAAGTCTTTTTATCGGCACCCACAGGATGCACTAAAGGCCAGGTCCGGGAATAATACATCCTGTGTTCGGACTGGACACGGAGGCTAAAACATGTGTGTACACAGCTCTGTGATGAGGTCAGAACAAATGTCTGCTCAGGGCTATGCTGGACTGTCCCTTGACCCAGGTTTGAAATGCAAGTGGAATCAGGAATATGTATTCTACTTTTTTACTTGGGTCACTTTCTGGTCAAGAGACACGTTTGATGTATTAGCACAGCCAAAAAGTTTCCCGTGGATGAAGTTCAGTTGTACAAAACATTGTTAAACCATACTGATATTATAGTTGGTGGAATTATAACAAAACAAAATGAAAAAAGCTGTTTGTTATGAGATGAGTCAACATTGCGGACTATACCTTAGACTTTAGGCTTCAGTGATGGTGATAATAGTCAAGTAGGCAATTAGGTAATCGAATATGTCCAGATTACAGATAACAATTATAAATATTAGGGATTTCCTGAACTGATCTTCAGGATTGGGATCGGCTGCTAATCCGCTGTATTTTGAAGATCAGCTTCCACCTGCAAGATCGGGCAGATCTGGTTGCCGTAACTCTGGGCCACACATGGTAGGTGTGGTATGGTAAATGCTCGTCCAAGCTGGTTCCCATTCCACTCCTGCCACCCGGATGAAGAAGAACACGCAACACCAGCAGACAGACATGTCTGAATAATTCCACGTCAGGATGGCTGTAATTCAGTTGGCCATTTATTTGCATGTCAGCACATGCACAGACACTGCAATGACACAATATGAAAACATTTTGGTCCTCTGGGGGTATGACAGAAAATAATTGAGAACCACTTTGGGCCATGAGTTATTTCTTGAATTCAGTAGTGTTTCTCACTTTTAGTCCGAGCTTTTCTTTTGAGCACAGCTGCAAAATAACCTACAATGGAGCCAAAGAAAGTCAGCATTTGATAAAGAAGATGAGACACAGGGCTCTAATTTTGTGGGTTGCGCAGCATGGCGCAATTAGGTAGACTAAGGCGCGCCGTGATGGGCGTGGTGGCGCAGCAAGGGGAGGTGCCGACCGATTCAGCCTGGTGTAGTGACAATTTCGTGCCAAAAGACTTTGGCGGAGGTGCGCTGAAAGCTCGCAGGCTACAACCTGGTCTACTCTTGGCGTAAGGCAAATCACAGCCGGGCTAGTGGTAATTTGGCTGACTAGTGCACATGTCACCAAAACCCCACAGGCCGGTTTTCACAATGTCAGGCACATTTGAATGCATGTAAAAATCACAACAACCACTTTTGAAAGTAACTATCTGAATCAGCACATTCATTTTCATCTATATTGACTGTCCTGTCTGCCTCTGTTGCGCCGTCGCCACCACCTCATATGTCCCCGAATCGCTGCCCCCTCTGCCTCCTCATTGGTGGCCAGTGGATCTGATATGTGGTTAACTGTAAATAAACGGTTAATCAAACGTACTGTCATCTTTGATTATGTAATTGCAAAAATGATGCTTCGGATTGTGTGCCAATTATGCATAGTTTTTGTTTATGCATATTATACATACAGTACATATTAAATTACATATTCATATTACAAATATAGTTTACTAAATATGAGTGTCTTTATTAGTGGGGAAAAAATGCTTACCTTACCGGTGGTCACCGTGTGCCTCCGGTGCTCCGATAGTTTTTAATTTAACCTTCTTCCGACATCATTGAACTGTTTTTTTCACGGGGCAACGGTTCTCAGTACAACAGGGCAAACCTGATTTACAATACTTGTAATCTCCTCCCAGGCCACTTTTGCATCATCAGCCCATGGAGGTCTGCTCGCGTGACTATATATTCAGCCACTGCGAGCTTGGACCTCCCGGACCAAAACATCACTTTCCATCCGGGAGAAGTTTGGCCGTCTTCCGCTGTCTTCATCCATATTCAACGAAACTTGCAATTCGCTTTGCCAGCGCCGCATTTAAAGGTGAGGAAAGGAGCTCATTTAATTGGTGAAGATTTGACCCGGCCTTGTTAAACCCAGTCACGCCTTCTCTCCTCCCTCTCTGCCACTTGCGGCGGTAGGAGAGACGGAGGTGTACTTAAGCCAGGCTGCCCGTGGCATGAAGATGCGCCTAAAACACGCCTATTGGCGATGCGAGGACAACGTGCGTGGTCTACGAAATTAGAGCCCACAGTGTTGCATTCAAGAAAAAAATTCAAAGATATTTTCTCAAATGGCAACTACTGCATCACAACCCGGACCCTCACGGGAAACACAAAATTAAAACCAAAAGAAACACTATTAAAACATCAAAAATGCCTAATTTAAAAAATGACATTCATTTAAAAATAACTATTTAATTTTCTTCTAAAGTTCTTCACGGACCAGCCCCACCTCTACTAAGTACTTTAAGTTTAGGACTGACAGAAGCTTTGCACCAGAGCCTCCTCCAGAGCAAAGATGGAGATTCCACACAAGAAAACAACCTTTGGACAAACAGTTCTGTCAGTTCAAGGACGTCACTTTTGGAACAGCCTCCCAACAAACATTAAGGAATGTTCCACACATTGCACTTTAAAAAAAAACAACTTCTTAAACTGTTTCCTCAAATAGAGTCATGTGCTCACTTATATTAATTTCATTATTTTAAGGTTATTTTGAAGGGCGTGTGTTTGAGTTTTACTAGGGATGTCATAAATAACATCTTAACGGTGGTAATAAAGTTAATTAATCAACTACATATATATTTTTTTGTGTAAATAACGCATGCCCACCGGAGCAAGCACGGCAGATAATCGCACTGTAGCGTTCCCACACAGTTACATGGAGTCTGCCGCTCCTTTTATAACTTCATTCTGACGTGAACACATCAACAGCAGTACAATTCCAACAACAGCACCATATGCTGTATGCGTCTCCAACTCACGTACGTCTCTAGTCTGCTCATCCGGGGATCAACACTACCTCAGAACACGAGATGCATTCAGGGACCCTCCGTACGTCACAAAAACAGGTTATAATGCTTGTGTGTGTAAATAAACAGGAAAACAAATACAACCGTGATGTGAATATTTGCATTCAAATGTTCTGCTACTATAAAAGAGACTAGTGTTAGACAAATGTACTTTTAGACTTGTGTAGCATGTTTTAGCTTGACATATTCAGCTCATTTGGAGCTGGTAATACATAAAAATATTTATAATCCTGTCCTGTCATTTATTTTTCTGTTAATTTATAATTGCAAAATTTGCCTAATTTCAGACATAGTCGCTAATGGTTATTAATCATGATTAATTAATTTTAAAACTGTGATTAATGTGACAATTTTTGTGACAGCCCTGGTTTTCACTGGATATTGTATATGTTTATATTGTCTTGTAACTGGCACTAGCTACCAGAACCTGGTAGAAGATCTGTAGCAGCTTCTTGCAAACATTGAAGGACGCCAGCCTTCTGAGGAAGTATAGACGACTCTGTCCTTTCCTGCACAGAGCATCCATGTTGGTATACCAGTCCAGTTTTCCCAGGTATTTTTAGGTGTGAGCCACCTCCACATGGTCACTTTTAATGAGAACATGTTCAAACAAGTCCACCACAATTTCCCTGGTCTTGGTGGTCCTGAGGTGCAGGTGGTTTGGTTTAGTTTTCAGTACTCATCCTCCTGTCCATTCCTTCCATTTATCCCTTTGATTTGTCATTCATATGCCTTTCAATTGTCTTCATGAAACACTATAATGAATGAACAATGAATAAAAACTGTAAAAAGTGTGTGTATAAACATTTTTAAACCTGTGGCTGTGAGGATTGATCATTATTTTAGTTTTGCCCTAATATATATTTGTATATTGCTTGTACAACATTGCACCCTCTCAATAACTTACATAAACTTTCTTTTATTCCCAACAAAGCATGTAAAAATTCACTCAGACTTTGGGTTTCCACCACCAGGCTCCAAAACTACAGCCTGCATCTGTGTCTTGTGCCATTTATCCTAATCAGCCTCCAGTCATCGCCATTTCTGGAGCAGGGAAGCGCTCTGTTAATTCCCTTCATTGCCGTAAAAGCAAGGCATAAAGACTGGATCTCATAATTCTTGCAGAACTAGATTATCACATAATGAAGGGAAGGAAAGTATATTTTTGTCACCAGAGCAAACCCAAAAAGGCTGGCATAATTTTTCGGCTCATTGGTCCTCCCCACTCAAGTTGCTCATAGTTGCTCCAGTACCTCTCTGTCTATTTGAACCTTTTAACCTTGGTGTATTTTAGAAGCAGCTTTAAATCGAGTGCTGCGCTGTGTCTGTCTCCATCAGATGATTATCTGTGTCCTGTGTTGGCCCGGGCCCCACACTGTTTGCTCAGCACATCTGAGCTGCTGACCTGTGTGTGTTTGTGTATGTGTGTGTGCGTGCGTGTGTGTGTGTGTGTGGCTGGCTACTGGCTTGCACTGATTCATACACTTCTTGTCCCGTGACACTGATGCCCGTGTTTGCTGTCACTGCACTTCACATGTCATTGTATTTGCACTCTTGCTTGTCAGCCGCCGGGAATTTGGTTTTATCCTTGTTTTTTTCCAGCAACAAAACCTTTTTTTTTATTTTAACACAGTAATGGTCTCACACAGGCCTGTCTTTGGTGCTTATTGTCAACATTTGAAGGAAATGCAAACTCAGGAATACATTTCATTGGCGGAATTTTGGTCAAAAATATCTATTTAATTTTTTCTTTTTACCTCTCATTATCGCATGGCAAATTTGAAAAAGTGGGGATTGATCTCAAAGGAATGATGTTGATGCCGCGTGTTCTGTTTAGTTTGGGACGGCTCATGTCCATATCTAAGGAGGATAGAAAGCACGAATGACTCATCAGGCCACACGAGGGCCCCACAGAGAGAACAACCAAGAGGGAAGGAGGACTCCTCACTCAGTCTAATTCATTAGAGTTTATGCATTATTCACCGGTTCAAGTGAACATTGTCTCTAATAATAAACAAGTGTGGAAAAATATGCTCCTTTATTCGGCTCTGCACCAAAATGCAATGGATTCTTGTTTGGTTTTGCCTGTCGTAGGAGACCCTTAGGTCCCAGTTAAGATGCAGATGCTGTTGTTTACCCCACCAAGGTAAAGTGTTATCACTCAGAGTTATGCATTATTTGACTCACTGTTTGCTTCTGGCTTTCATTTTCTAATTATTCACAACACTTGGATAGTCCCCTTGGACGTATTATGTATTTGGTTTTTGTTCCTTGTTTCTCCTCAACCGTGTGTCCCACCAAGTCTTTGAGCCCGAACTAGACTAGAGCTGTCCAACTAGTCTGACTGGTGTGTGTCCTACCTGGTCTTTGAGCATGAACTGATGAAGCCTGCTCGGATGAGAGGCAAAACGTCTTATATGACAACGACATACCCAGAGCTAGCTTCTGTAGCCAAGGCTCCCGCTTTCGTCTCTGCTCTGCACTGGACCCCTTTGGCCCCTCCCACAAGTGGTGAGATCATGGGAAGGGGGACCCACGTTACCTCTTCGGGCTGTGCTCGACCGGGTGCAGGGTCCAGAGGGGGTCCCCGGTGACCCGCGTCCAAGCGAGGGAAAACAAAGTCTATTTATTTTGTCATCATTGGGGGGCAATGATGAGCAGCCTATTTCACTTTAATGGTTATTTGTTTGATTATTTCTCCCAGGTTTTTTTTCGCATTTTGAAGCTCCATTTCGAACTCGCCAACAGTGCAAAATGTAAACTCTTGCAATTGTTCCAATGGTCTTAAAATTGTCAGTGACGGGGAGGGATGATGTCATGGTCCAATTTGCATGAATAAAACTCAGCATTTGTGGGTGTGCCACTCCCGACTCTCCTGACCTGCAGAAGGACTTGACTTTTAACAGCAATTATCTGGGTTTCATTAGTGCCATAACCACTTTTTGGACATGTTCTATACATGTACCTTTGTGTTTTCTCTTCTTTCATATGCTGGCATTCCTATTGGAAAAGCAGTTACAAAGGGTTGCAGTGACCGGACGTTTTTAGCCGTGCACTACATCACGAAGCTGCCGACTATTGATTGCCTCTTCTGGTGGCAAATTGTTGTTCTGAGGAATTTGACTGCTTTTGGTGATTATGTTTTCCTCCTGGTGTTCCACACCAGTGCATAAAATCAACTGACTGCAGGAATTTCACAAAACATTTTATGGATTTCGTGCTGTAATGTGTCACAGAGACTTAACAATTGCTAATGGACTTCAGTGTTGCGTTTGTATCGTGGGTTCCTTCAGTGACTGCTGGTGAGTAAATGACTCATGATATGATGGGGAGATAGCCCTTCCATGGAATGTCTGGGAGAAAACCCCCGACGCCTTGAATGACATCCTTAATCCCCAGCAGGGCAGTACACCCCCAGCTGCTTTCCTGGATGCTGCTAACTTGGAGCCTCATAATATTTGTACTTTATAGTATATCATCACTGTCTGACAACCATGTATAGGCGAGAAAAAGGAGAAAAAAACATTTGGGATGAAGTTCTCTGCCTGCGTCCTACACTTCATCCGTATTCCAGCTGCTCTGTGGTGCAGAAACCTAAGCATTGATTTTACAGCAAAGTATCTCACAAAAATACATTTAAATGAACAAATGATGTGTTTTCAATTGGATGGTGGCCATATTGTACCTACCTTGAGGGGCTCTTTGACTGAAAGGTCAATTTTAGAAATACCACAGTGGCACTCTTGACAGCACACAAGCACATCACCCTAATTAAATATATCAGTTGCCCTTCTCTTTTTTACCTCTTAAGTGTCCAGAAACAAGGTTTATTATTTTGTATATAGACGCATTTCATGGTCTATCACCGTGTGCAGAAACACAGCCTTAAGTAGAAAAATAAAATTATAACCTTCCCTAAACAACGCTATTTAAAGCCTTGGAACAGAGCTCTGTCTCTGTTTGTACACTCTACTCTCAGAAGTGGCTAAAAGGCTGGGAGTCCTCCAGTCCAGTACAGTCCCAACACAGCGCTTTCATCTACTCCTAAATATATACAGTCAACCCATACTGAGAGACGTTCAGTAAAATCTATATGCAGTCCTGTTCACATGAACAGTGCAAAAAAAAAAACGCAACCTGATATGAGAATGTGCACACTTTTTTACACACGTAGTAAGTGGTGAGGTGAAATCATATGTCAGAGGTTAACTTAAAATGTATCCGTCATTGCATGAAAAGATCCCGCCCTTATTCACTTAAATGACACTTGTGGAAAGTGTTATTCGACATGACGGATATCATTTGTAGGTTAATTGCCGACTCTAAATTGTCCATTAGTGTGAATGTGAGTGTGAATGCTTTTTTGTCTGCCCTGCGATTGACTGGCGACCAGTCCAAGGTGTACCCCGCCTCCCGCCCGAAGTCAGCTGGGATAGGCTCCAGCATACCCGCAACCCTAATAAGGATAAGCGGTAGAGAAAACGGATGGATGGATATCATTTATTTATCATACAACATCCATCCATCCATACAAGGCAGCGCCTGAATACGTGATTTTATTTCATAATCTTATTATGTGTTTGACGGATAATCATTATACCAAACATCAAGGTTGTCAGTTAAATCATTCTACAGGGTTTACGTTTACAAGACTCTGAGCTAAGATGTCCTCACTGCTTAGAAGTTGATTAAAAAAAACATTTATTTAACGTGAACAGCATTTATGCGTGTGGATAGTGTCAGAGGCGTGAGTGTAAACTTACTTTTTCTTTTCCCACAACTGATGGGCTTTTCTTTTGTTGCGCTTTAACACACAGCATTAATTAACATCTACCTAATAATTTGATGGTGGTAAGTGAAATATTTCTAAAATATCCATCCAAAATCCGTTTTCCGCATAACTTCAGCCTCGTTTTGAGTCCTTGCGTCAATCTTGAAATGAAACAGATTTCGCCGGGCTTAGATTAATAGTAATTAGTAAGACCCCGGGTCGGTCAATGTGATCCCTGGTAGCATGCAGCCAGAACTGTTTCCAATCACATGCTTATGTCGCTCTCTACCCTCTTCCCGTTTCTCTCGCTTTCCAAAATCCGTCAGACATGCAGCATCTCCCATGTGGGCCTTTTGAATCCGAATTTGTCGTCAGTGGGAAATTATGTAGGTCAATCTGCTTTGCTTCATCTAAAGCCATTGAGATATGTGTCCCATCATATTAATATTTCATATCCGTACAGTCATGATGTTTGTCATCACTGCGTTGGGCACACAGCTAAAATGAGGAGTAATGTGGAGAAAAAGCATCCATCACGCACACGTGACAGTGCATCTTTTTATCTTCACATCCTTTCTTTACCTTCATCTTCAATCGTTGGGAATTTCCCCAGCGTGGGGTTAAAAAGTTGATTTGACCTTATCTGTGTTGAGAATATAAATGCTTGAAGTTGAGCCGCATCCACAGGGAAGCCAAGGGTCCACTGTGGACTGTCACTCTTTCGTAACATGTTTCGTGGCCACGCTTGATCCTTTGGCAATCTATAATCCATTTTCCGATGTTGGGCTTGTGGGCACGCGATGGTGACCCCGCGCACTGGGTCACATGCAGCATATTACACAAGTGTCAGCGGCATGGCGATAACATAGCTTCTGTCATGACCCGTGTGACCGGAGTTCATAAATTAGAGCCTCGGCAAAATGAACATTTCCAATCCAGCAATGGCCACAAAATCCTCTTTGGGGTGGAAAGTTGCCCAGCTAGTGACATACTTTGTTGCGCTTGTTTGGCAATGATCACTGCGGTTTTGTGTGTAAGCCAAGTCTCCGCTCCTAGCAATTTGTCAAAGAAGCAATGTGTTTGTCTCACGGAGAAGAAGTCCCTCAAAGCTGTGATCTTCTCTTCCTCGCCGCCTCTCCAACTTCTGCTTCCTCCTCCATTTTTTTTTTCTTGTCACAGCAGATGTTTTTGGCACAGCAAATCACATAGGCGCACGCTTTTTAATCCTCCTTAAATTCCACCCGCTAGCAGGGAGCATAGAATTGTGAGGAAAAAAGAGCACAGTAACAGGACTACAGTGACAGACAGACAGAAAATGATGAATGGGGAGAAGAGGTCGAGTGCGAGCAGAACAGCCATGGAGATTGAACTGGAGCGACGTGCTGACGACACCAAGCGAGTTGCTCACATCTGGAACAGCTTGAGTAGCTGCACCTGAAGGAGGACCTTCCCTTTTTCCGTTTTGTGGACCTCTTTGAATTTTCTGGAATGGTTACTTGCTGAGCAAAGAAGAAAAGAAAGAAGAGTAAGTAGAGGAACAGTACATAACAAAGAATCCCAAGCCTGCAACCTTATCAGGATCTCATTCAGGTAGTAAATGATACAGTTTTGGGAAACTTCATTTTGTTAGTTTTGGCACAGCTTGATCTTAATACATACACACACAGTTTGCTTTGGAAGAAGATCCCACACCAGGAGGGGAGACCATCTTCAAAATAGCTAATAATACCCCACTCCCTCCCCTCCACTCCTAGGGCTCGCCTTCTCAAAAGTACCCTCCCTCGTTCGGCCTCCCAGCCTACCTGCACTAGTCACAACACGCTGGAGAGCCACCAGGAGCTGAGGGGATCTACAGGATCTACAGGACACAGCCGCATTCGCACCGACTGAGCTCTACCTGGCTGCTTTGACGCAGGATGTCAAGAGCCTCCAGGCTGACACGGCCTCCATCAGCCGAGGCCGTGTCCAAGCTGCCCTCCCCCAGAAAGGAATGCCCTGGAGCTTCGGCTGGTCAGGCCCAACTGCTTAGCGTGGGCAAGAAGCTGATGAGGGCGGGCGCTGACAGTATGTTGACCAGACAGAAATCGCTACCGGCTGCCAGGCCTCTGGACGAAGCACAAAGCTATGCACTGGGCCCAGGTGAGGCACCACCCACCATGGACTCCAAACCTCCTAAGAACAGAATCAGCCTACCTAAAATATCAAGACAAGAACAAGGATCTGGACCGAGTAAGTCATTTTTGAAATATTATACTCAACTTACTAGAGTAGATACAGGTCTCCTGGACAGGTCAAAAATGATATACGCTGAGTTTCATGACTGGCTTTTTTAAAGGTTAATACAAGTTGCTTGTTAAGAAGATAACCGAAAACCGTCATCAGGTCACTTGCTTCTCCTGTTTTGTTCGTCACTGGCTGAGAAATATTCAGCAAAAGAAAAATAAGGCCTTTCTTGTAACTGGAAATGTTTGTTACTTGAGGCCTTCCCTGCAGGAACGATTGCAGTTGTTAAGGATCTATTGTGTCACGATCAGCCGCACTAATACTTGTTGCTTAGACACTTGTGTTTTGTTGAGCTTGCGGTCACAAAAATGGCATTATCAGCTAAATGTCTCAAATGTCTCTTCAAGTGCATTACAACTACCACATTCATAAAAAAATACATTGAAATTTAAGACAAAGTGTGTTTCCATGGCACAGGTCTGACAACTGATAGAGAAGTATTTGTCTCAAATCAAAATATCTGTGCTCAGTGCTGTACCAACGGCTTGTGCCTCACCGGGGCACTGATTACAAAATTAGGAGGCAGTAAGATGTTGATGATTGTTTCTTCTTGGCACTCTCACCAGGCTGCCAACTCTACAGGGTGCCGTGGGTTTCATGGTCATGTCGAGTAACACCCACATAGGAATTTAACCAAGTCTGCATGTCGCACTGCATGTCTGTTGATATTTAAAGATTGGCCTTTTTCACATCATTCTTTCAAGCCACCATGAAAGAAAGCAGTCATGGAAGGCAGGTGGGTTTGCCGGCGACAGACAGGGGGTGAAGTAAGAGTGACAGAAGGAGGTCAGCAACGCGAGCAAGGCATGCTGGAAAATCAACAGGTCTTGAGCCGTGCCTGTGCGTGAATCCCGTCCTTCGTAAATGTGTGCTTGTGGGTTACGAGGGGGCAGGTTTGTACTGGAAAACAGATGTTCTAGTCATCTCCTCGAGAATACAAATAAGGACTGTGACTCTTGGTAAAGGTCTTCATAGAGTAAACCTTATTATTCTCTTCAAAAGTAGGAGAAACTGGACATCACGGACCTAAGATAAAGACACATACTGTAGTTATCTAATCTATTTGTCTACTTCTGCAATGTTGTCATTGTGCCATTTTTACAAAAGTCTAGTCCCTGTTCTTTGTCTTGTATTTTGTCAAAACGATCATCAGCCATAGAATGCATATGGGTTCAAAATCAATCACTGCATAAGAATAGGATAAATGGTACAAAAACTGGATGAGCTGGATAAACTTTGGACATTGCCTGCAAATGTACTTTTCCAGTCCAGTTATGACAATCCCCCAGAGTGGGGCGTCTCTTCAAGGTGATGCCAGTTACAAGGGCAGGGTGGCAGCTGGAGAAAAGAACCATAGGTCCATGTAAAGGCAAAGACAATAAGTGCATGTGAAAGGTGACGTTTCCACGGTGTTAAAGCTGGCCACAGGGCACAATTTCATACTTTACGGGAATTTTCCATCCTGAAGAAGTATAATGAAAGGAGTCTAGGTCTCACAGGGAGATATCCATGCTTTGGGCACATTTGAAAACTACATTTCCAAAAGGCCCCATAGATGTATGTTTTATGGACCTTGACCAAACATGCTTTTTCAGTATGACTTTTGTTCTTGCTCAGCCTCAAAGTAACGTATCCAATGTATGATTATGCAGGCAGTTATCATGTCCCATCATGCAAGGATTGGCTTTCAACCCTGTTTCTTAGATGAACTCATCTCCTGGTGAGTGACTGATTGAGAGTCAGAGCAGCTGAGAACTTACATAGTAACATTTGTCACAATGCAAGTCTTGACAGGTTTTCATTAGAAGAGTCTTGCCGTTAGGCTACAGAAGTACTTATTTGAAGAAGATAAGGCCCATGAGCTTAGCGTTATGGAATCACTTTACGTATTGGAATACAATATTGGGGTTGAAGTCAGGGGTCAGGATTATCGTAACTACAGCCTGAATTTAACTTTTCAGCTGTTTCTTTTTTGATGTTATCCCTTTTAATGGCTCTGACATAATCAAGAGTATCCGTCTTCAGCCCTGCTGGAAAAGTTCAACAGACAAGACCTTTTAAGATCTTTTATTCCAAATTCCGTAAAGACGGGACAATACCTTGCCTGAGCACTTCAGTGAGTCATTAAAGAAATGAGATATGTGGCTTAATCGTACATTCTGTGAGTGGATGTGACTCATCTCTCCAAAAAGAAGCAGACAAGACATTGGGCCGCTGAGCAAGAAGAAGGGGCTTTGCTTATGTGATCACTCATGAGTGTGTATTGTACATGCCCACCCCCGACACACACACCCAACACACACTGTGTCTGTGCTGTTTTTCTTCTGGGGGTGTAATTTGGGGGAGGTATTTGTTTCCTTGGCTCCTGAGGCAGCAGACACGGTAAAGGTGATTGGCTGCAGCTGGATGGTAACATGAAATGTAATTTAAGACCACCTTATGCCTTGTTTACACATAGCAGGGTGTTTTTAAAAACGCATATTTATCCCTGTCCGTTTATGAAAAAAATGGTGTCCGCATGATCTCGTATAAAAAAAAAAAATGCATCCACACGTAACCGGAGAAATGCATTGGGGGGAAGCATGCCAAACTTTTAGACGACAACAGTTACTAAAATTCTATCCAATCAGAATCATCCTCTGTCATCCAGTTACTTCCGGAAACATAAAACACGGCGCCCGGCTCGTTGTTGTGGACTGACAAGGAGGTAGGATTATTTATAAACATAGATTTTAAATAATAAGTCAACTACACGCAAGAAAAACTCGCCAGTTCTGAGGGCATCCATGTTGTTTCTCATGTAAATAAGGGTTGGCTTTGTGACGTCACCGTATATGTTCCGCAGGAAGTGATGTTTGGAAACGCAAATGCCCGGTTATTTGCGTCCATACGCAAACCTATAACCGGAGTTTTTGCCAGATCCACACTTTGGCCGTAGGTTTTGAAAACCTTCCATTTTCATTGCCGTATATCTGCGGACACGTGTGGATGATGAGCAAAAACGTGGAAAAAAAAAGTTGTATGAGATACCCGCCTACATGTGGACGGGGTCTTAGTGTTGAAGTTTCACTTTTGAATTTAAACGAACTGATTTCAGGTTTTCCAGCTGAAGCAGTACGAAACCAAAGACTCTGACTCAGTCTTAGGTGACCATTGTCTATTATTTTGTGTCTATATTACAGTATAAATTAGGGGCCCTCGATTACGTTTGTCCAAGGGCCACAATTTTTCTCGGCAGCCACTATTGCCACATTAGATGCTGTTTTTTAGGCTTTGGCAGTGTTAACAGAATCATATTACCTGTCCAGAGTCTTGCATTGAAAAAAAACAAAGACACCCCAAACGTCAATAATCGGGGGGATGGAGGGATTGACTGCGTGGAAGTGTTGTGACCTTTCATTTGAAAGTGCCTCTGTGGTTTATATTCCCTTGAAAGAGTGTTTACTTTTGTAATCCAGTCACTGTTAAAGGCCCAATTTTAAGTGTCTACTTTACTTGACTTTTCTTATATTATAGTCGCAAGCCAATACTGTATTTGTTTAAATGCCCGTCTTTGTCAACTACTGCTTCATTGTGACCCCTGCAGAGTGGAGGAGGTACTGCGTGAACAAGCACTTGTGTAGTTTGACTGAATGAAACGCTTTGGCAGGCCGGATGTGGCCCAGGAGCTGCCAATTGAGCATGTCTGATATAAATCACTTTTAAAACAATACCTTTATACAGCACAACATTCTTGGCTGGTCATCTCATTGTCTGTTTTTGCTTTGGCCTTTTTAAGTGTAAAAGTCTGCAATTGCAGATGGAGACTAAAAATGAGCTTGGAGTTCTACTGGGATCCTCACATTACCTTTTATTTTTTGCAAAGGATTTTGCTATGTGAACATTATTAATGCGATTTCTACAGTGAGAATGAAATAAACGCTGTGTCATATCAAAGCTCAATGTTGCACATGGGCTTTCCCATCTTTTGCAGAGGAAAAAAAATCATCAGATGTGTTCATGTCAGTCAATTTGTGGACACTTTGCTCCACTTTATGCACATCCAGCGTGTATCCATTGGCACGCCGTTTCTACATAGCAGTTCATTTTGGTACAGGGTGCTGTGTTTTCACTGTCAAAAACTGCAAAAAGCTTAAAGGCTGACGAACCAAGGCAGTGGATGATGTTTGGGAAAGCATCATAGTGCGGAGACCAATCAGTGTCTTTGAATCACTTGGATTGTCTTTTAGTTGTGAAGTTTGTGTAAAAAAATATCTTACGTATGCAGTTGGAATTGCATCATTGACTACAGCTTGTTTAACCAAAAACACAGGCATTACATTGTTGAAGATGTTGTGGCAATGTGTGCATCCCATTAGAAAAGTTAGCCAAGCTACAAAACTGATGATGAGCAAGGGAGGGGGAGGTAGGCTAGTGTAGCAGTAAGTCTGACTGCGTCGGAGAGAAAAACAAGGAATTTTGAGTTGAGTCTGAAACAAATTACTGCGCAGTAAAATAAAACAATGTCATTAACGGGAGCATAGCAATATGTTTTACAACGAGAAGTGCGTTTTAGTTGTGTGCACACAGCCTGTGACATGCTAATCACAGAGGCAGGTTATGTGCAGCGGCAGTTGACTGACTGTGCACTCACAGCTCAGAACAATATGTGCTTTCCCTTTTATTTCTGCTAATACACTATGGTAAAGTTGGACGTTGGGTATTTGGCTCTGTATCTACAGCGGTAGCCCTCCCTCACCGTGCCTGGACTGCTCTCTTTTTCTCTAGTTGTTTTGAGAAAATAAGGTTTGGAAAGTCCCCACATTTAGCTAGAAAAACGCACGTTGGTTACAGCGGGCTGTGAATGAGATGGGAAGCCATTCACAGTTGGAGATCACATGAAATAATCGTTCATAAAAATATCAGAGCATCTATTCTGCTAATTAAAAAAATAAACAGGAAATTATTCAGAAAAGAAAAGAATGTCTCTCTGTGCAAAGACATTTAAGAACTAGATCAATAGAATTGATGACAATTCAGCGCAGAAATAAACGGTATTGAGCAAACAACACTGATATGCAGACATATGAACTCTGATGGGCTTTTTAATTTTTAAGTTGGCTACATTTTTTAAATTTTACACAAATCAGTTCATTATTTAAATTAGCTCAGTGTAGGTTTACACGTGTAGCCGCACTTTTGCTTGTTGAATTTTGTGGTTCTAACAAGTAACATTACAAAAGTTTACAATTTTAAAAAGTTTACAGTATAAGTTCTGTAATGTTTTGCAACTCACAAAAATGTTTTTTTTTTACTGCAAGAGGAGACAAAATGGCTGCTTTGATGGTAAAGGTTGACCATTACACCTATCGGGAGCATGTCATGAGGGCCAGCTTGTCTATTGAAGTGACAGCTGGCTGGTAATTTGATGGGCAACCACAATTTATCCGTTATTCATGTCTGAAACTTCCTCCAGAGTAACAATAAAAGGTGATGTCGTTAATCCACTAGTGACTTATTTCTTTCAATGCAACCTTCCTCTGAGTTAGCCATCACCATAGCAACAGTATGCCATCGCCTATGGAGACAGCTACTGTGTTTTTAATACGGAAAGCATTCAGGTAATGGCTCAGGATTTTATCTGTACTCAAATAAATTCTACCTGTAACTCATGTAATGCCCTAGAAATTACATGAGCATTGAGATGCAATGATGGAGCAACCTAAATTAGATTCTATTTAGTTTAATAAACCGCATCTCTATGACGGCAACAGTACACTTTATGCACTTATTGGGTATCTTATTGTGTGTGCTGAGGTGTTTCCGTGGAGTTTATGTACCACTGCCAGATCGTTCTCATACTCTTAATGTCATTGAGGAATTTATGTGACATTTCTTCTTTTCTGCGATTTTTGTCATTTTTGTTTGGTGGCTTTGTTGCCGTCAGCTTAAACTTTCCAGTCTCCCCAAGAAAAGGTCATGAAAGGGGCTTTAAAGTGAAGGGTTGTTGCTCTCCAGAGATCTGTCTGACTTGAGGCTGAATCTATGACAGGTACCGTACCCTATAGCAGGAGTCTCAAACTCCGTTTACCTGGGGCCGCTGGAGATAGGGTCTGGGTGAGTCTGGATTGCATGAAGTATTGGGAGTAGGGCCAGGACTCTCAGGGTACCTCACAATACGGTAATCTCGCAATAACGATAATATCATGATACGGTGATAAAAACCATTAGGGTCACTTAACCATGACCCTAATGAGGACAAGTGGAATAGAAAATGGGTGGAATTTTTGCAACATATTGTAAAAAAAAAACTGCAAAAAATGTGACTGTTTGAACAGGATTTTAGTTTGTGTCTGATAAACAGTAAACATATTTAAACTTATTCAGAAAACTCAATAAAGTGGAAGTGCATCAAAAATAAGTTTATCCTGTTGTATGGCTGTAGTCACGTTGTCACCAGAGAATGACTGGATAAGGTAGGCCCATAGTATTACTTTCCCTATGTACGTTTAGTACATGTCGTGCTTTCAAAATGTGTGTGTGTGTGTGTGCGTGTGTGTTAGCACCGCAATTGTAGGTAGTGCTGTCATCTTAATGCATGATTTAACTATATAGACAATTAAACGTTCTTTCATAATAGACATCAATAAGCATCTTAACGTCTCAGATGACAGTTTGAGAGTGTTTTATGAGGTTTTTATGATCTTTGACAGCCTGAATTTACCTAGCTGAAAGGCGTCACAGTAATCTTTACCTGCTCAAACTGTCAATCCCAAATATGTTGTTTGGTTTCATTGCTTGGTTTCCTTTCGGCAATGGAAGAATTTATCTGAGTGGGATTAAATAGATAACTTGTACCTCTTTGTTGCTCACGCAGGAAGAATGCAATGCTGCTGCATTTCTTTCAAGACCATGCAAATTGTCCATTCCGATTCTGTTCACAATCTTCATGGATAGAATTTCTAGGCACAGTCAAGGCGTTGTGGGAGTCCGGCTTGCTTGGTGACCTTAGGATCTCGTCTCTGCTATTTGCAGACGATGTGGTCCTTATGGCCTCATCAGGCTGTGACCTTCAGCGTTTACTGGAGCAGTTTGCAGCTTAGTGTGAAGCTTCTGGGATTAGACCCTGCACCTCCAAATCCGAGGCCATGGTTTTCAGTCGTAAACGGGTGGACTGTACCCTGTGGGTTGGGAGTGAGGTCTTGCCTCAGGTGGAGGAGTTCAAGTATCTCGGGGTCTAGTTCACGAGTGAAGGACGGCTGGAGCGCGAGGTCGACAGACGGATTGGTGCAGCGTCAGCAGTAATGCGGTCGCTGTACCGGACCGTCGTGGTGAAGAGAGAGCTGAGCCGGAAGGCAAAGCTCTCTGTTTACCGATCGATCTACGTTCCCACCCTCACCTATGGTCATGAGTTATGGGTCATGACCCATGAAAGAATGAGATCGCGGATACAAGCGGCGGAAATGAGTTTCCTTCGTAGGGTGGCTGGACTCACCCTAAGAGATAGGGTGAGGAGCTCGGCCATCCGGGAGGAGCTCAGAGTAGAGCCGCTGCTCCTTCACATCGAGAGGAGCCCGTTGAGGTGGCTCGGGCATCTAGTCCGGATGCCTCCCGGGCGCCCCCCTGGTGAGGTGTTTCGGGCATGCCCAGCCAGGAGAAGGCCCTGGGGAAGACCTAGGACATGCTGGAGGGACTATGTCTCACAGCTGGCCGGGAACGCCTTGGTGTCCTCCCGATGGAGCTGGAAGAGGTTGCTGGGGGCCGGGAAGTCTGGACTTCCCTACTGAGACAGCTGCCCCCGCCACCCGGACCCGGATAAGCGGAAAAAATGGAATGGAATGGAACCATGCAAATATTGTACCCACATCCTTTTTAGGGGCTCCATAAATGGCTCTGTGACGAAGGCACCATATTTCTTTATTGTGTTATCATAGGAGCATATGCAGAAAGCCAAGGTACACCTAACCCACAGAAAAATGGGACAGCGTACATTTCTTCTTTTCATACTGTATTGCTGCTGCTTTGTGTGCATTAGGGCCCCCAAAACAATGAAGCCCATTTTCAACACTCCACATTGTGTCTGTGATTGCACTTGAAGGTCTCTGCTGCTCCAACATGTGATGCCCAGACTAAACAGCAAGATGAATGTTTCCTCAGTGCAACATGGGAAAACCGGCACTGCAGTTTTACGAGTGGCTCTACTGATTCAAATGCTGGGGACAATCAGGGACTGTCTCTGGTAAAAAGATGACGTGGCTTGTGTGGCATTTTTTGGTTTTCCATTATGGCCATTACCACCACAATCATTTTGGTTAATTTAGTTTGTCATCGGTTGATCAAAAGTTTAAGACCATAGCTTAACCGCAATCCCCCAAACACCATCAGTAACTGCTATTGCATGCTTGATGCCAGTGTTTCCAGGAAGCCAGTGGGGATGTTGCTCCAGGTGGTGAAAAGGGCATCCATGGTCTGGAACTGATGTCCATTTTTGGAAACTGGCCCTTGCTATCCATCCACAATGTTCTCAATTAGATTTAGATCAGGGGAACACGCAGGATGGTCCAAAAGAGTGACATTATTCCTTTGGAAGAAGTCTTTTGTGAGGCGGAAAATTGTGTGACTTGTGTGAAAGCATCTCAGGCGGGATGGACCCCAGGAATGTCAGAGCGTCAAGGTACTTTTTTTTTTTTGCTTATGAGAGAATAAAACCTTCTTCCACAGTTCAATGTCCCATGGTTTGTGCTCTCGTGCAAATTTCAAACGGATAATTTAGTGTCGCTGAAGGAGGCAAGGCTTTTAAAGACTTGTTCTTAAAAGTGTTTAAAATTGTTTGCCTTAAATGACTTACTCAAAAAATGTCTCACTCCCATTTCTTCTTTGTGCATTTTGAAGCTCCACCCCTTACGAGTAACACTTACCAGTGCAAAATGTTAATTCTTGCAATTTTTCAGCTGGTCTTAAAATTTTAATCAGCACTGTACTGGCAAGATAAGTAAAAGCCACAGAGGGAGTTTCTTGAGGTTCTCCTACAGGTCACAAGGTGTTAGCATGGTTCAATAATGAAGGCGTTGACAACGCCAACAAAAGCCCAGTGTGCTCCTGTCAACCTGCCCCCTCCCACACATCACCTCTCACCTCATGTCCCTGCACCCGCTCGTCTCACCTCCATCCCCCTTCTTGCCAAGGAAGAGTGGGTCTGGATGGCAGTCTGTTACTGTCAAAACTGTTGAGGTATTGGCGAAGAGATGGCAAAGATGGAAAAGGCACTGTGTGTTTGGAGCCTGGGGGCCAACATAGCTCGAGCCTCACTGCGGTTTGTAACAGCAAGCTGCTGGATTTGAAATGAAAGTTACAGACGTCCCTGCCCCCAGTTCCTGTTTCATTTTTGCGTGCGCTTTTGCTTCTTGATTACGTTTCTGATTGGGAATGTGCACACACACCAAGCAGGCATGTACATGTGACAATTCTTTCCCAACAATAGCTGAGCAAAGCATCAGGAGGGAGGGGGGGCGCAGCATATTGGACGACCTGATTGCAGCATAAACAGCAGCCCAGGAAGTGCTTGAAGTGAGAGCTGAGAGAGAAAGGGGGAGGGAAAAAGGGAGTGGGAGTTGGGAAAGTGTGAGGTTCTGCCGGTAGAGAGTGAAAAAGTTTTTGGGACTGTTGGTGTGTCATCAAGTTGCTGTCACTGTGTCTGCTTGAACTGCTTATTGATAAGGACGCAGGGAATCCCAGAAAGCAAAGGTGAGTGCTGCCTCTGCTACATTAATGCATGAATCTTATGCATTCAGTTTTGCATGCTCAAGTGCCTTTGCTGTCATTTGAAACAGCATTCCCTTTGTAGTTTGTTGTGCTCTTTTCTGGTGTGTAGCTTCCATCTGCCTCTGAAAGCTTGTTTTGCATAGCTGTTTTTGCCCTGAACCGCAGCCAACCATTCAGTAAAGCTGGTAGTCTAATGTGTGTGTGGCTGTGTCTAATTAAGCTAAAGGGGTTGGGGGGTGATGAGGCTCTCAAAGCCGTGTGCACGTTCTTTTTACCAACATGTATTTCTTTCCGTTCTGTTGCATTCGTCTTATATGACACATAATCCTCACCACCGTCTGCTCTGAAGCGCTGACAGTAATGGGTGACTGCGAGTCAGGCTTGATGGAGACTTGGCCCTGTGTTAAGTTTGGCCAGGTGATCAAACACGCAGCAACATTTTCCCAGGGATGCACACATTCTTACAAATTGTTATCTTGCACAATTGAAGACGATCGATCCTAGCAGGAGAACATATGAGGACCCTGTGATGTCCTTCCCTGATTTATTACAGTTGTTTGTGAGCTAGATGGAAACAAAGCTCAAAATCTGCATGAAATTTTGCATCTGGAAGATTTATCTGCACTGTAGATCACATGTTATTACTTATGGAAGTGTCACTAATGTCAGCTTCTGTCCAACTTGATTTCAAGATTCTTATAACAATGGCAGGATTGTGACACTGGAAAACCTAACAGGCCTAATAAGAAGTCTAAGCTTACATAACCAGTAAGTACTTTAACAATTGTACTGGAGCTCATCCTTCACCATTCTGGTTGTTTCTCACAAGTTTCCTGTGCACTTTGCCCAGTGCCGATGTTGCAAGATGTCTGCAAGGAGACCAGAGGAAGCTGTTATTAAGTGGAAGGTGCTGGCTGCCAGTTGCCAGGTCAGCCAAACCATTTTTCTTAAGTGCTAGCACATGATGCTGCTGGCTTTTTACAAATAAATGCAAATACTATATTTCTCACATTGGAAAATGATCAGCTTATGTCTGCACCAGTCTATTACCTGCCTCATGGCAATGCTGATTTTGGCCATGCAATTGGCGACTGATGGCTGCCACGGATCATTAAGGGCTATCAAGACGGCAATGTTTTAAGGTATTTTATTGTTTCAGCTTCTCATCCACACCCGAAAGGTGTTTTGGGTGACCTGAAACAGTATTTTTTAAAAACAGCTTCCAGAATGGGAAAATCTGTGAACGGCGTTGCCGTGTATACAGGGAATATCACCGCCTTGTCGCCGTCACGTGACCATAAGTGAGCTTTGACGGCAAACCAACATAACATCTGAATATTTTGACGGATATGAGTCACCCAAGCCGACATTCTCCTCATATTCTCAAGGAACGACCTCGTGTGGACAGGGCCTCGGATGCGGTGGAAGGACTCAGGGCATGTAGCAAAAGAAGGAGGGATGGAGGGGTGTTTCCAGGTGTTTCTCCACTGAGCTCTCGGAGCCGTCATCCCTCATTGGGCCGTGAGCTCCAGCTTTGATCATGCTTTGATTTGAAATTTTCCATTGTCCAAACGCCAGTTTCAACTCCGGCAGACTTCATGACAGTTTCATGTTTTTACTGGGTAGTGTTTGTGTAAACATACCCTATTACTTGAGATATGTGATCAGCTGCAGACATTGTTTAATGCCATTGGATAGCAATATTTGAATTTGGTGTCCGGCCGAGAGTAGTACAATAATACCCAGTTGTGCTGGATAATATGCCATTCCATCTGTTCTTTTGTTCTTCCCCATCACAATTTAATTAGATATCCATAATTGGTCTGAATGCCCTTTAGACACACTGTGGTGACAAAACAAAAGTAAGTTTCCACCGCCAACAAAATCACAGTGTTATGATTTGGTATATAGTGCTACATAGACAGACGTGGTACCTCTGAAGTTAAAAAGCCACTATCCAATCCTCATTCCCTGGCTTCCTTTCTATGTTTATAGTCTGGCCGCATACTTGAGGACTCCACCTATTTGATGAGGTCACTTTTCTGACCAGCTTGCTCATTGTCTGACGCTGGAGGCAGGGCAGGCCAAGACAAATGTTCCACACCCACAAGCAAGAGACGCTGTCCTGACGCTCTTGTGGTGCTATTACCCCAAGCTCCTCTCTTCTAGTGTAAACATCGGCCTTCCTCTCCCATCTAACCACTCTTTTAGAAAATTGGAGCAGAACAAATCACAGGAACATAACAGGGCTGTTCCCAGTTGTCTCTGGGTGACAGAAAGGTCAAGGAGGGATGAATAATGAATAACAAAATGAATGATTATAAACTTGATTTACTTCCAAACGTTTTGAGATTCCATAGTTTTAAATGTAGGAAGGATCATCTCCATAAAAATCTGTGAGAGGAGTAAAACAACTCGCTGCCCCTTCTTTCTTTTTTTTATGCTTTCTCTGGACCAACTCACTCATTGGTGAGTCATTATGATGATAAGATTCCATAATAACTCCTTTGCCCGACAAACTGGTTCTCATCCAGTCGCTGTCCTTATTGTAATGAAAATGTTCCTTGTGAAAATCCTATGACACACCGGATGTGTTTGTTAGGGGGAGCTATTTTTGGAGCAGCCGCCACATTCGCTTGACATCAAGGATAGGTTAAGAGGAAGCCTGTTGGTGTGTTTGGAGAAGTCGTTCCTTCTCTGACTGATAAGCAGACAGGACCATGTAAATACTGCAATGCATACTGGGAGGGAAGTTTAATCATGTCAAAACTTGCATATTGACTTAAGTCATAGTTGGATGAGATACAATTATGAGACCCCAAAGCTTCAAATTTATTCAGGAAAGATTGTAACGCTATGATGGTAAAGACAAAAACCACACAAGGAAATAAACAGCAAAATACAGAAAAAGCAAAGACAAAATGGAAAAAGAATATGATCACAATTGTTCATTTTTGTATTATTGATTCTCTTTATATTTCCACATGTATTTCCTTTTCATTTTGGCACTCCTTTGATTCCATAATGATGGAGAGCAGGAGAATGATTTCATTACTATCTCGGTCAGAATTTGCTGCCACCATATCTATAATGCATGGCTTGCTCTCCATCAGTGCACTTCAGTTAGAGACCACCAATTACCTTTGGTTTGCCAAACCAAAGTTAGAGTTGTCCTTGCTTCTTTCAATTGAAACTCATAGATGACATAAAGACCTGCCAACCGTGGTTTTTAAAAAATCCGAGGCCACATACTGAAAAATGCTTTGTTGTTTACTTTTGTTTTGCTTTTCTTAACATTATGACTATATTCCCATAATATTTCTAGTAAGAAGCTTGCTCGCTTTGTGCCTGATAATGATAAGGATATGCCTGATAATTATATATCTGTGGTGTCTCCTTTGGATATTAACCTTGCCATTTGCAATCACTGCAATGCGTTGGTTATGCAAGGCAGAACCACTTCTTCCAATTCCAGTTCCAATACTTGCAATTTGTAGTGCAAAAGCAATCAATGGGAAAATCAATGGGATTGTATTGCACTGGATAACCACCCATTTTCTATCATGCAAGATGCCAGATTTGTGGAGTTCCTCGGTCCACGCTTTGCCAGTATTTTTTAGATGTTTATTAATGTTGTATAGAGGCTAATTGCTGATGCTGTATCCATTAGCTTCACAACACATACTGTATGGGTTAATTTCACGACAGGAGATTTGTGATCTTACACATATGTACTGGTATCAGTTTATATTGGAATTGGAATATTGGCATATCAAATATTGAGAAAAAAGCCAAATCAGACATCCCTTATTACTTCCCTAAAAATGATTTTATTTTTATCCTGCAATATTAAATACTTTCCTGAAATGTAATTCCATTCCCAAAGTCAGCTGGGATAGGCTCCAGCATACCCACAACCCTAATGAGGATAAGCGGTATAGAAAATGGATGGATGGGTAATTCCATTCCAAACTCATTTCTACATCTAAAAAATTCCAACTTGGCCCCACGGTGGCCGAGTGTTTAGCATGTTAGCCACACAGTAGGGTGATCTGGAAGGTTCAAATTTCTGTCGGGCATCTTTGTGTGGAGTTTGCTTGTTCTCCCCGTGCGTGCGTGGGTTTTCTCCGGGTACTCCGGTTTCCTCCCACATTTCTTTTTTTTTTTTTGGCGACTCTAAATTGGCGACTCTAAATTGTCCATAGGTATGATGGTGAGTGTGAATGCTTGTTTGTCTATATGTGCCCTGCGATTGACTGGCGACCAGAGTGTACCCCGCCTCCTGCCCGAAGTCAGCTGGGATAGGCTCCAGCATGCCTTGCGACCCTAAAGAGAATAAGCGGTTTAGAAAATGGATGAATGGACTTGTTTTGTTTCTCGCAATATTATGTCTTTTTTTCTTACGTTTTATAAAACTATCCTGATTTGACAGTCATCTGGTGTTGAACCCATGCTATACATTATGGTTGCTACAGTGCACTACAGCTGCTACTGTTACTATACAGTGTTGCTTGATAAGTTGGGGTGGAGGTTGTCTCGGTAAGATGGATTCACTGCGGCTTTGATCAGGGAAGTGTTTCATTGATAATCCGCTTGAGCAGTGGATGTCTGCCCGGGACACACACTGAATTTGTGATTAAAAAACTGATGTGAAGGCCTTAATAAACGCAATGGGAAATGACATGACGCTGAGATGTCAAACTTTTAATGTTGCACAGAGCGTGGTGACTATTTTAGTGACTTGAAAGTTTGATGGATTCTTTCACATTCATGGTTTGTGATAGTGTATGCAAACATTTTAGCAGCCGCATCTCTAATCCATACTTTAATTACAGCTAGGACACAGGCGGGATTAGGAAAAATGTACAGTAAATTCTTTTACCTAGTCATTACTCCTCATCTTTTCTTTTTTGGTGTTTCCAAATTGCTGTGGGCTTAGCTGCAAATCTCTGTGCGTTTGCTTTGAGTGCTACTAAACACGCGGATGGGCTTCATCACGATGCCTTTGAAAGATGGCAAGAGAAGAAAAGAGCGAAAGGAAGGAAAAAAGGAACACCACTTGAACGTCAGTAGTGGCCCTCCTCCGCCGAATGACCTCACTGAAATGCCTCGTCGAATTGGGGAGAGGGGTTGTTCCTGAGGATGATGTCATTGATAACCAATCAGGTAATGCCAAAGCGGCACTGGTAATATTTTTGCCCTGCTCTCAGTATGGATCTGTGCAGCCCTTATGTCATAGTTTTAGTAAAAAATGTTGGCCCCACCACTGGTTCTTTGGGTTATGCATATATACTGGATGGTTGAGGGTTATGCAATATATATTTCATATACGCTAAGGAGTTACGTATATACTTTACATAAGTACTTTAGAAAAACTGCATCTCAGCTTTGTGATATAGATGAAAAAGCTTATTATTAGTTGTTGCTAACCGTACCCCCCATCGTTTTTGCTGTTTTTTTGCCCAAATATTTTAACTTTATTCGTCTTTCTTTGTAAATGTTCTTTTTGTAATATTATGACTTTATGCTCTTAATATTTTTACCTAATTCCTATAATGTTATAATTTTTTCCCCAACCTAGCTTTCCAGAAATCGCCACTTAATTTTTTTTCTTACAATAATGACTTTTTCATAGTTCAACTTTATGCTACTAAAATGAAATTATTTTTCCTCATAATATTACAAGTTTTTTCTTGTAACATTTTGTCTTATTAGATTACGACTTTTACTATTTGGATTTTATTCTTGTAAAATTACAGCTGTTTTTTTCCCATTACTGCTGTTGTCTTTTCTTGGTTATTTTCTTTTATTTTTATTTTCTTCTTGTAATTATGACTTCATTCCCATATTTTGACTTTTTTTTTAACATTAATACTTTTTCTACAACCTAGGTTCTCATTATATTATGACTTAAAAACACATCCTTTTTTTAACATTTCAACTTTGTTACTAGAATTATTTTTTTCCCTTATGATATTACAATGTTATTTTTCTAAATTTACGACTTTTTCTTGTTGAGTAGAACTTTTTCTATATATATGTATATATTTATATTTACTGTATTCTTGTAAAATCACTGCTGATGTTTCAATTGTTGTATTTTAAGCTTTCTTGTTAAATGATAATTTCAGAACGTGCAAAAAAAGCCCCTGACGGAACACTGCTGGCATACATGTTTGTTTTCTGCCAATTGCAATTTTCCAATTCCTTCTGTAATCTTTGAATGCATCATAGTGGCTGTGAGACTTAAGTGAAAGTGAAACATATATTCTACAAAGGATTTTCAGTCTGATCTGATTCGTTCGATGTAGTCGGCTAGTTGTTGAATGTTGGCATCTCTACAAATAAGCAGATCTCATTTGTGTCTTTTTCCACCTCAAAGCAAAAGTCCAAACAAATAAAGATCACATAGAAAGCAAGACGAACAAAACTTTTGGCCAGTGGGCATGTCACACATCATTCAAATAGGAACAGCAAGTTGGCGTATAAGGCATATAATAAGGTTGGTGTCACAAACACTGTAAAATCTGTAATAAAAAATACCTGAATAAATAAAAACAAAAATATACAATGCCGCTTGGGGTTTTTCTCTTTCGGGGTCGTTATTAACCTTTTCAAAACAATTAGAATTATATTTTTCATAGTCATTATGAGCCAATCATTTGCCAATGCTGACGGTCATTCGAGCGCTCACCTCAACACCTTTGGATTATGCGAGTGCTGCGGGTGATTTTATTCATGCATTACAGCGGAGAAAAAACAGGTATGAACAAAACATGAGAAAATAGATTATTAAGAGTCTAGAGAGAGAATAAGACAACATCTACACAGACAAAGTACATTGTTAACGAACACCTCCGAAACCCGTAATACGTTACCACATTGTCAATCATAGAAGTTGTCATAGAAGATTGTAGGAGCCATTTATGTTGGAACCACATTTATGTAGCACAGTTGTTTTAGTTTTACTGTGCAGGACATAGACATCTGCAGGATGAGTCACTGCTGGAAGTGTCACGACTTAATGACTGCATTAGAAAAGTCATTTCTGTCCTACTTTTTTCTTTTTTAAGTCCATGGATCAAGAGTCAGAAGTCAGTCTCTTGAGGTTTGTCCAGCCTTCCACCCTGAATGGTTTAACTTCCCATGTGAAAAAGTTCCTCAGAGGCAGGAGGAGAACGTCTTTCCTGGTTCCAGGATGGATGGATGGATGGATTTTCTCCACCCGGCTGCAGCTGTTCCCTTTGACCGTCCATCCCCCTTCTAGATGTCAGCAGCCTCAGTGTGTCGGCCTAGAGACTGTTGTCACAGGAGATCGGCAGACATCCGAGCCGACATCTAGGCCGGCATGCACCTACACTGGCCATGAGTTAATGAAGTGCACACTTAGGGAGAAGCAACAGGCAGCACTTAGTGTCTCAGTTAATCAACCACACAGAAAAGCATGAGGTAATTTACTGAGCAAGATTCTCCATCAGTGCAGCGCTCCTTCCTGATCACTGCACAACATTCTGGCAGCATGTTCAGCAGCACTCCCCGCTGTGAGACAGATTTAGTACACCTGAACTCCAGCAGCAACTTCTCTAATGAAAATAGTTCAGATTGATGCGGTGCACAGAGACCGCCTGGAGACTTTTGTGTGTTGAAGTGCTGAAGACTGGCACTGACCAGTAAACAAAGATGTTTGTTTAGAAGGGAGGCCTTCTCTGCTCTAACATATTTGGATGACAACTGTGAAAAGAGGAGGAAAAGGAGGCACATGACTATTGAGCATGGTTGTGCTTGTACTTTGCATCTTACTGAGAAAACAACATAAACATGTGCTCATTCATGATCTTAGCCACCATCCTTTCAAAGCTTTGAGCTTGTGGTCCACTCATTGAGACAATCTCTCCAGTTAAAGATCAACTGGATTTCGTAATAAGTAACTCCTCTTGTGGGCTTAGTGACAGTGATTGCATCATTCTGACAGCTTCCTAACACCTGTTACACAAAACAATGTTTTATTCTGTGTTTACATATTTGGAAGTAAGTCCCGAGTGGTACGCAATGGCTAAAGCTACTCTCAAACAAACAAACACTTTTTGATGTAAACACTGCTGGAAGTAGGTTTAAATGACAGTAGGTTTGGGGGGGTAAAGGTCACCCAATTTAAGTGATAATACACATCAAGGCTGCACGGGAGGTTACCTTCATGTCGTGTATGAAAGCGTTTTAATATTTCACGAGAAAACACAACCTTTCCGTGTTTACGGTCTTGTCTGGAAAGTGGACTTCTGATTTCATCGCACTGAATACACAGGAAGGGAACCAGAAACTCAGATCGGAAGTGTGATTATTTTCCTTCATGGGGAGTGAAAAATGCGGCAAGGCTGCATTGTGCACAGCTTAGCAACAACTCTGGTGGTGTCAGTTACCTGTGAAGAAAAGCCCTATCAGCCATTACTGAGAAGCACAAACAGACCCCTAATGGACGCAGTAAAGACAGTCATTCAAAAAAAAATGTGTTGTGGGTCAAATAAACTCAAAAAAAAGAATCACATGATAAATGAAAATGAACTGGATAATTTGCCGGGCTCGATATTTTGCCATGTTCATGCATATTTCTTTTCCTCATCTCTCGCCTTCAAACAAGCAGGAGGAGAGTTCACATGTGCATTGGTTTCAGCACCTTGGAGAGATTGTTTGTCTATAAAACAACGGCATGAATGGAGCGAGCCCTCCTGTCAGTCATACAGTCTCTTTGTCTTTGTGGGTGGAGGCGGGGCCACCAGCGCATACACAGTGGGTGAAGATGGGCGGCACTCTGGACTGGTCGCCAGCCGATCACAGAGATCATACAGATAAACAATCATTCACTATGGACAACTTAGAGTCTCAAATTAGTCGAGAACCCTTTAGAGAGAACATGCCTGTTTGGCGCAAATAACAAGGAAAACAGACACGGATACACTTGGTAATACATTATATGCTGGCTGGCAAAATTACATTTATTGTGTGATTAATTAATTGATTTATTATTGCGAATTAAACTAAAATTAGTGTTGTTTTGTCAATGGCAAACTTTGTCACGTTTCTCGTCATAATACTTCTAATTATATATTTATTGTGTTTGTGTCTGTGTGTATAATGATATTTATTATAATTATTATAAATTATATTTATTTGTTATTATGATATATTACCATAACCCTCTCACCCCAAAGTCATCTGCGATAGGCTCCAGCAGCAGCATAGAAAATGCATGAGTGAATTAAAGCTGTCAATTGATTCAAATATTTAATCCCAATTAATAGCATTTTGTCCATAAATACCTCATAATTAATTGCAGTTAATTGCAGATAAAAATACATTTTTTATCCATAATAATAAGTAAGGGTGTGTGTGATAAGTAGGGATGTAAATCTCTTTGTGTTAAATGATTTGATACGCAACTACAATAACTCCATCAAATTAAGATATATCCATTTTGGAAATATGGGGCATTACTTTATATTATTATTTCTACGTTAAAGGAATCGCGGAATTGGCTGATTAAAACGGAATTTACCGTTAAACGTTTATCTTGCTTAATGTGAATGAAATGCTGTCATTTTGAGGAGAAGGAACGTTCGTGTGGAGAATTATATCCCCAGAAGACGGCTCAATTGTGGCGGAATATCATTACAAAATATAAACTGCTCCCTGCCTAACCAAATATGTTGAAATTTTGATAAACGCCAGTGAAAGTTGGCGGAACCTTCTATTGTGCGGGTTCTGAGTGAAAAAAGACAAGAAGCAAGTTTATTTTTGCACCCAGCTGGTCTTACCCGTGAAGAGACTTTCTCTCTTCAAAATAAGAGTGCCGTTTGCAACATGTCGTCCAATTTTTAAACAAAATAAGTGTCATTAAAAAAAATCTTAATGAAACTACTTGGGAAAAAATAAAACAGATTTCTAATTTTATTCAATAAAATAAAAATACATTTAGAAACCATCCAGTCTTTGCATGTTTATTGTAAACACACTTTCTTTCCTATACTGCATTTTGACCCTTTTAGTTTTGCCTCATATTTGCTACCAAATGCTGATAGTAATGTTGTTGAGTGCTAATGTGCATAGTTGTGATACATAACCTCTCTGAAAATCCAATTGTTGTTGTTCCCGTCTTAGTTTTACACAATACGTGATAAATAAGATGGTTATAATGTACGAACGTTAAAAAAAAAGGAAAAAACAAATGACAAGACTCGTAAGATACTTGCATGTCAAGATGCAACTGTATAAAGGACAATAAAAAACACTGACAGTGCTTCAGTACCTTACTGAAGGCTTACTGAAATCACAGCGGCATTAAATACAAGTCACGTTGCCAGGGCAAAATCTAAATGTTTCTTTGTCCATCCGGGGTACACCCTGGAATCGCAGGGCACATATAGACAAACAAACACATACAACCAGTCACACTCACATTCATACCGTTGGACAATTTAGACTTGCCAATTAAACTAACATGCATGTTTTTGGAATGTGGGTGGAAACCGGAGTACCCGGAGAAAACCCACACACGCACGGGGAGAACATGCAAACTCCACACAGAGATGCCCAGCGGAGCCTCAGAATTATGTTGACAATAATTTTGTTACTGTCAATAAATTGTTGGAAAATAAACATTTCAAAATGCATTGTTTTGTGACCCAGTTATATAAAAAAGTCATGTACTTTTTATAGTACTTTTCTTCTTTAAGTTGATGTGAAAATCTTGTCTTGATCTTATAGACCCAATCTCGGGCCTCGTCTCGTGACACCCATTAAAATACGTATACACATATAATGATCACATAAGTTCTGGTCACTAAACTAAAATGCTTGTTGAAAGCAAGTTTTTTCTGTATGACATAATTGATTCCTCTGTACATGTAGCAGGCACAGTAAATCACAATTGGCATTCCTAAATCTGGAATGGTGACAGTAAATGTGCAGCGCAGTTTTGGATTTCAGACTGTAATTTTTGGTTGAATGTTTTGTGGGGGAAACTGTAAGGATGAATTTCACAAAACAACACCTCAGACACAGTGACAGACTATAGGAAAGAAAAACTCAAATTTGAATATTCTTTGTCTGTAAAACTCTTCCAGATGTTCCAGAACTGGAGTGTGTCAGATGTTCCAGTAAACTTTGAATTGGTATAGTTTGGACCAAAGCTATAAATGTGTGCCTATTTACCATTTTTTTAGGTTTTCTGCTGTTTTTTCGTTGTTGCAAAATGTATCAGATGAGAGTGAAGAGCGTTGTTAGCACGCACCATCTGCTCCTAGCTGCTGAAAGCAACAGGTTGGAGCATGTTCTCTGCAGGTTGTTTCCTTTTACATTTCAGAGGATTGTAAGAAGCCAACACACTAGAAATGGGTCAGCTTTCCTTATGTCAAGTTTTTACATCAGTAAAACCTGTTTTAGTGTCTCCTGTGTGGGTGACATGTCCCCTTGGGTCTCCACATCAGCCCACCGTTTGCAATTACATGGCCCACAAACTCTCCTATTGATCTTCCTCCCCTGCACCAGCTTGAAGGTGCGCCAATGTCCCACCTTATCTTTTTGGATCGATCCGGCTAATGCTACAAGCCAATGAACTTGTGTGCATTGGCAGTGGCCACCCTCGCCTTAAGGAGAATGATGTGCGCATAATGAACTGAATGCCCTCAAACACACTGTACAATCTAAGCATTCTTACTTTTACTGGCAATCCCAGTTGTTTTTGGGCACGGGGCAGGGTAGACCCTGGACTAATTGCCAGTCAATTGTCGGGCATGTGATTAGATATATAGGGTTCAAATAAAAAATGAAGTTGTACTTGAATTAGATATGTTGAACTACAATAAGAAAAGTGTGTTTTATACTGTAATGGGATATGTTGGACTCAGTGGTTGCTCTAAGACTGCAAAGGAAGCTCAGCGCAGTGGTGAAATATGTACTGCTGTGTGTACATTTCATTGACTAAGTATGTGCGGGAATGCCGTTATCTTTTATTCAGAATCAACTACTTATCACCGGTAACTGACACCACTTCCTTCTCATTCATCTCCACAGAACATCAGTGTTTTTACACAGTGGGAGGCTGAGCATCTACTGACTTTGATGAGGAAGCGTAAAGTGGGTGGTTCCACTGCGCAAAACTGGACGGTCATTGGATACGCGCTGGGCTTTGTCCCGACCATTGGTCGCTCAGCATCTCTGGGAGTCTATGTGGCAGCGGGATGGCCTGGACTCTTGGCTTCTGCATGATCGGGGGTCAGCAACCTGCGTGCGGCTCTTCAGCCTCCTCGTTGAGGCTCCCTTTGCTATGCGCAGGGATTTTTTGGTTAACACCGGAGTAGGGGAAATCTGCGTTTTCAAAAAGAATGTGAAATTTCTGACTCACCGCCAAGTCTGTGAATGCAACTAGACTCGCTTCTGACTGCTGATTGGATGAGCAAGGGAGGGGGAGGTAGGCTAGTGTATCAGTGAGTCTCACTGTGTGGGAGAGAAAAAAGGTGAAAGGGTTTTGAGTTGAGTCTGAAACAAGTTATTGGACAGTAAAAAAAAACAATGTATTTAACGGGAGCATAGCATTATGTTTTATAATGAGAAGTGCGCTGTAGCTATGTGCTAATGGCCGAGATGGTGACTCCAGGAGAGGCAGTTTATGTGCAGCGGCAGTTGACTGACTGTGCACTCACAGCTCAAAACAATATGTGCTTTCACTTTTATGTCTGCTAATACACTGTGGTAAAGTTGGATAGATTGGACGTTAGATATTCAGTGCCGTAGCTCGGGCGGGAGTCCTCTCTCACCGTGCCTGTACTGCTCTCTCATGGTGTGGCGAGCACGCACGGTAAGTGCCGCTGGCTGTTTTTTTAGGGACCGTCAATAAATTACTTTTTGATGATGAAAAATGCAAATACCAGAAAAATCTCCCATTCCCAACGATATCAGGAAAAGTCTTTACATTTTTCTCTAGTCGTTTTGGAAAGTCTCCAGATTTAGCAACAAAATCGCCAAGTTGGCAACACGGGGCTGTACATGAGTTGGGAAGCCATTCACAGTTAGAGAATACATGAAATAATTGTTCATAAAAATATAGCATATATTCTCTTAATTCAAAAATAAGGAAATTATTCCGAAAATAAAAGAATGTCTCTCTTTGCAAACACAGTCAAGAACAGGATCAATGGAATTAAGACAATTCAGTGCAGAAATGAACATGCTCATGCTTAGCTTCAGCATTGTTTCTTTCAATCACACTAGAGCCCAAGGAAACAACATTCCCAATTTGGATGATCAGCAGTTAGTTCCAGGGTTTGATTAGAAGAAAAGGAATTGTTTTTTAGCTGTTGTTACTATACTCCGCTAGAGTACTGACTTGTGGATGTGTTGTCACTCATTGCATGCCTGCAGTAGAGCTCACAGCCTCAGGGCGAGAGAGGCCAGTCGCACTTTGTCCTGGAATGCAGTTGACTTTCTAAATCCCCCAGCAGTCTATCCTGGGGTGGCGGGGGCCGGGCCTATCTCGAGCCCCCTCCTCTTTTTTTCCATGTGAGCTGCTCCCGGAATCTCTAAGCAAGCGGGCAAGCAGACAGGCAGTGGGTCAGCCGCAGATTCTTCCCATTTGTCAACTGGCCTTGGGCTTTCTTGCTGGGCGCTGCATGTCCACACAGAAGGTGTGGTGGAGGAAGAAATGGCAGATGAAAATTGTTCCTGTGTGGAAGGTAATTATTTTTTTCTGACACGCCACTCCGCCAGTGCAGTTCACAGTTCATAAGTTTGTTTTGTACTACGTTTAGTTTGGTGAGTGGCGAGGGACTGTTTGGTAGTTAAAAATAAACTCCAAGTACACGAGACATGCTGTGGAATTAGAGCGGGGGGGTGATTGGTGATCGGAACTACATCATTATACAACACCCTAAAAACACCTGGTTTTTGTGTTTAGCCACCAAAGCAGGGTTTCCTCACTAGATCTGCAAGTGGAACTCCAAAGAGAGAGAAAAAAAAGCCTCGTGACATTTGCCTGAAGTTTCCTGCAATTAGCCTTTTTGTCCCCACTTGGGGCAGAAGTAACATGAATGATCTGGATGGACGGATTTACTGGTTGTGATTACAGACTCTCTCTTTTTAGCATGAAACTACCTCTCGTCTGCGCTCCAATAACCGCTCAAAAAGAGGTAATCTCCTTAGACCATGTCCACACCAATACGGGTATTTTTAAAAGGCATACTTTTCGGTGTGTTTTGGCCTCTTGTCAACATGCAGACATACATTTTTGCTTTTAAAAACCCATTTTTGGAAAACTTGTGCGTTTGCCTCTGTGTGTGGATGGGTAAATCTGAGCTTTTTGGGTTGTGTCATAAGATATGTGTGACATTGTCGCATTTTAAAGGAAATCTACACAACATTGTACATCTATTATCTGACAATACTATAGTATAAACTACACTGAACAAATGTGTTTTTAATAATGTGCGACCAAATCAATTGCGGCTGCTTTTTCAGGCTTCTCCTTGGCCAAAATGCACATGACAGCCGGTGATGAATGTGTTTTAATGTGGACAGAGATTTTTTTTTGAACTACACTCATGTGGATGGCTATTTTTTTTGGAGTGGGGGAAATGTGCCTTAAAAATATCTTTTTATGTATGAGCATAGACTCACTCTCAGCCTTACCCCAGATCACATTATTCTCATTTTCTTCGTGTATGCTCAAATGCAAGAAGTATTTTTGGACAAGTGGGTCGTGATGATGGGTTTTCTGGTGCTGTCAAGCGGAGGCTTTGTTTATGTGTGGAGCCAATGGGACTACTGTGACAAACAAGCTGGTTGAACCACAGGAAGCCTCGCCAGTTGAACAACAAAAAAATCTTATCTATCTTCATTCATTCATTCCTTTTCTATGCCGCTTATCCTCATTACGGTCGCGGGCTTATCTATCTTATTATACATATTTTATTACTATCTTAATTTATACTGGATGGTAGAATTGTTCAGGTGTACCTAATGTTGTGACAGTTGTGGTTGGAGGCCCAAGATGTGGGTCACTGAGTGCATCAGGCAATAACCCTCCCTCTTCATGACCTATGCAGCGTGCACAGCCTCTATGTTGATGACAACACATCATTGGTCTTTTTGACCCTGTGTGTTTTTTGTGACCATTCAGAGCAAACCAAGAGCAACCTGAGGGTCACGTCCCCCGGATACACCGAAAACGCCACACGCAGACAGGCCTCACCAAATGGGACTCCCGCTTTCAGGGGCGACGGAAAACTCGGCCGCAGCGTCCCACGCAGACACACGCTAGGGGGGGCACGCAGCAGCCGAGAAATCCTGGCTATGCAGCCCCCTGACATGGACAAGAAAAGGGAGGCCTTCCTGGAGCACCTTAAGCACAAGTACCCCCACCATGCCACTGCCATCATGGGACACCAGGAGAGGTTGCGGGAGCAGGTAAGATTGAACCTGGGTGATTTTGCCCAACATATTTGTTAATTATTTTCACGTCCGGGGCACCTTCTCCGATTCCTTACCTATGTGTTAGCAGCTTTTTTAGGTTTTCCAGCCCTCACCCTCACACGATTTTTGCAGTTTCCACAAACAACACAACCTTCACATTCAGCTGCGTTTTCCTTTTATTGTGGTCAGACACCTTTGTGTCACAGTGCGTGTGCACCACACACTCTTTAAGTTGCTCTTGATCGCCATGATTCAGATGTGATGCGGCAGTGTACCGCCGTACAGTGTACCGCCGTACAGTGTACCGCCGTACAGTGTACCGCCGTACAGTGTACCGCCGTACAGTGTACCGCCGTACAGTGTACCGCCGTACAGTGTACCGCCGTACAGTGTACCGCCGTACAGTGTACCGCCGTACAGGTGGCCCTCTCGTTACCAATGAGCTCCATTCCTAAACTGTGAAGTGCCTAAGTTTAGTTTTAGTGTAATGCAGAACATACTGTATATATATCTGAAGGAACCTCCATGTCACTGTACGCAAAACACTTGAAGGACATACGGTAAAAAAAACAATAAATACAGCGCCAAAAAATACTTTAAACCTGGGGTGTCCCACACTTTTTCCAGCGAGGGCCGCATGTGCAAATGACAAAAGGATGTCGGGCCCATTTTGATATGTTTTTATTTTGTAAAGACCCTGAAACGAAGATATTTTAAATGGATTTTATGCTGACAAAGTATGTTACAGTGGAACCTTGGTTAGCATCCTTCATTTGTTCCAGAAGGTGTGACAGATTTTAACTGAATAATTTTTTCCATAAGAAATAATGTGAATGCAATGAATCCCTTCAGACAGCCAAAAATGTTGTACTATTATAAACTGACACGCAGAAAACAATTGGAAATTCATATAAATACATCAAAATGATGAATGAAAGGAGTAAATGAACATTAAAGGTTACTTTTACCTTTGTCATTTAGTCATTTATAATTGTTTCGTGTAAACTATAACTACAAAACAATAAAAACGTTGGTTTGCGTTAACATTTTTGAGAGTCATAGACAGGCTACCGGCTTTTTTAACGCGTTAACTAGGGGTGTAACGGTTCACATGGATGTATTGGACCGTTTCGGTTTTGCATGTTCGGTCCGGTCCATTTGTGCAGGTTTAGGTTATATTATATGCTATTTTTCTCATTAAATTGATCACTAGAGCAATCTAAGCGCTCCGCGTGGGCTAAAACTCCTAGTTGAGTTTCCGCATGGATGCCTCTAAATGTCGGACACTATTGAGTGATGGGGAGGAACGTTAGGAGCTCAATCATCGCAAAGGCTGGAAGACCCTCCCATCTCATTACGCTCTCCTGTTTGGGAACACTTTGGCTTCCCTGTTAAAATTACGGATGGACAAAGGTAAGCGGTGAAATCCAAAGATGTGTGTCGACATTGTTCCACAGAGATCGGGTTTGCTGCAGGAAACACGTCTAACACGTTAGCGCACTTAAAACGCTATCATCTGGCAGTGAACGTTGCATCTACAAGAAAGAACACTGACACCTTCAGCTCACTACCTCTGTTGCTAGTGGGCGAGATATTGTCACTGCAACCACTGTACACTGCGCTTTCCGCACAAAATGTGCATAAGTTCATTTTATTTGCTTTTGCTTGTCATATTCAGGCTGTTGCTTCGAAGTGTTCAAAGTTTACAGTTTATCATTTTTTATACATATTTTTTAAATCATTGAATAATGTGTTATTTGAAATGTCACCAAAATTAGTCGCTTTTATTTTGTTAAAAATATACATTGTTTGCACTTTTTCAATAAAAACATTTGAAGTCATTCTGCCCTTTTTGCACCAAAAATTAACCCGCATTTCAACAAACTGAACCGACACCCCTAATGTAACCCCCCCCCAAAAAAAAAGAAAAACACACACAAACTGGGGTGGACGCTAAGCGAAGTTCCATTCTTTTATGATTATTAGTATGGACATTTCAGCTTTTCCTTATTACATTACACCTTTTTGTGATTTTTTTTCCCCCCATTGTTGCTGGGTTTAAAAAAAAATACACATGAATGAATGTATTGTTTTTTATTGAGTTGCTGCCCGGGATGCACTTTGGACACACATGATATGCAGGGCATGTCATATACAGGCCTTTGCAAGGTGCTATAGATGTATAATAGATGGAGCAGGGCCTTGTAGGTACGGACAAGTCCTGGATTTGGCCCGCATGTTTGTAAACGGAGAAATAAAGGAAGGCGTCTCTTGTTTTTAGTGTTAAGAAAAGACGACGCAGTTGTATTGAGCTGCCCTTTTTTTTTTTTTTTTGCACGGTAAAGAGTGCGTGTGCTTTGCTGAGTGCGGCAGAACGTCGTGTTTGTTGTGAGGCCGAGCCCGTCAGACAGGTAAGGGTGGAGTCAGAGTTGCCATGGTGATGCATGATGTCACCGCTGGAGGGGGCTCCTCGTTGGACTGGCGGGGAAGCGGGGGAACAAGCAACGGTGGCAGGAGCGCTCGCACATGGATTACATATTTGACTTTAAACAGTCACCTCTGCGCTCGCCGTCTGGAGCTGAGCGAGGGTAGGGAGCTGCTTGGACGTCATTCCTTGGAAGCGTGTACGTGAAGTGTCAACTGGCAGGCGCAAAAACTTCTCAGGTTTTTGTTTTTGTTTTTACATGTCGAGGTGAATGCACTTGCATGACTTCTTCTGCCGCTCATGGTTGGCCGCGCACGTGTTAATACCTGGTATCATTATTCGCCGCTCTTTTGGTTTGGGTTGCGCCAAAAGGCGCTCGTGCGTCGGCTTGCAGCGCAGGGGGAGACGCTTTGCGTGTTTGAGGGGTTTTCAACAATTGTCGTCGGCACGGCTTTGCGTTCGACCCTAAGTTGCGTTGGTAGTTGAATAATTATATAAAAAAATACAGCCTGTCGCCTCAGTACACCTTGTAGCCTGCGCTGATAACTCCAGACTCATTTGGGAATAACGGCAGCGCGGGAATAGTCATCATTGGCTGAGAACTACTTTACTTCAACCTTTCACCGCGGAGTTGGATGGACATTGTGTTTTGGAATGTGTTGACATTTATTTCTAGCCTCCTTGTTTTGGTAGGGAGACCCCTGGCGGCACAAAGGAAACACTGCCGTTTTTAATCCATCCATCCATTTTCTATGCCGCTTATCCTCATTAGGGTCACGGGGGATGCTGGAGCCTATCCCAGCAGACTTTGGGCGAGAGGCGGGGTACACCCTGGACTGGTCGCCAGTCAATCGCAGGGCACATATAGACAAACAAACATTCACACTCACATTCATACTCTCATGGACAATTTAGAGTCACCAATTAACCTAACATGCATGTTTTTGGAATGTGGGAGGAAACCGGAGTACCCGGAGAAAACCCACACACGCACGGGGAGAACATGCAAACTCCACACAGAGATGCCCAACGGAGATTTGAACCCAGGTCCTCCAGATCTCCTGACTGTGTGGCCAATGTGCTAACCACTCAGCCACCGTGCGGCCGCCGTTTTTAATTAGCTCTTCAATTAGAATGACCACGTATTTATCTCATTTGTTGTTCCCATTTGTAAATGATTTGGTTTATTCCACGTATATCATTTTGCTGATACAAATGGCAGGAAAAAAAAAACTATATTTCAAACATAATTGGACACGTCAAGGCGTACGGTGCGAAAACGCCGACCATACAGGAAGAGCCGGCTCGCTGGCAGCAATGCAGGCCTCGCAGGGGAGAAAATGCAAAGAGCCCGGTTTGAGTTACACAGGTGGAATTGTTTTATGTCGAGTCCCAAACACTCAACAGGACGTGTTTTAATTATTCACATCGCGCACACTCTGTGATCCTTAAAGCCGCCAACAAAAGCCAGTAGTTTCATTTCCTCTGGTCTCCGGCAGGCCATGAAAGACTTGGATCAGCCCAATGAGATAGCATCCCACTGGGCTCATCACCGCACACACACCCACCCGCTCTGCCCCGAGCCCTCCAGCAATGAACCGCCTAACTGCACACAAACACCCAATCCCCCCCTTCCGCCTGTGATGTGTTTGTGTGATTGTGTGTGATGAGCCGTGAATTCCGGGGTGAATGGTTTTTGTTCGACACAGTTCAGCGGCCATTTTAGGGTGGCTGTCTGCGGCTGTGGCCAGACGGACCAACCATGATGATCATGATCTGGAGTCGGCAACCCAGGGCTCTTCAGCCTCCTTGTTGAGGCTCCCTTCTCTAAGCGTGTAGATTTTTTTTTTTTTACACCAAAGTAGGGGAAATGTGCTTTTTCAAAAAGAATATGAAATGTCGGGCTCGCTTCCAAGTCTGTGAATGCAACTAGACTGTCTTCTGACTGCTGATTGGATGAGCAAGGGAGGGGGAGGTAGGCTAGTGTAGCAGTAAGTCTCACTGAGTGGGAGAGAAAATAAAAGGTGAAGGAGTTTTGAGTCTGAAACAAGTAACTGCACAGTAAAATAAAACAATGTATTTAACGGGAGCATAGCAATATGTTTTATAATGAGAAGTGCGCTGTAGCTATGTGCTAATGGCCGAGATGGTGACTCCAGGAGAGGCAGGTTATGTGCAGCAGCAGTTGACTGACTGTGTACTCACAGCTCGGAACAATATGTGTTTTCACTTTTATGTCTGCTAATACACCGTGGTAATGTTGAACGTTGGATATTCGGTTCCGTAGCTACAGCGGTAGCCCTCCCTCATCGTGCCTGGACTGCTCTCTACAGCGAGCTCGCATGGGAAGTGCCACTCTAACTGCTGGCTGTTTTTCTAGGGACCGTCAATAAATTACAATTTTGGTGAAGAAAAATTTCCCAGTGACGACAGGAAAAGTCTTTACATTTTTCTCATGTCATTTTGAGAAAATACGTTTTAGAAAGTCTCCAGATTTGGCGATAAAATCGCCAAGTTGGCAACACTGGGCTGTACATGAGATGGGAAGCCATTCACAGTTGGAGAATACATAAAATAATTCTTCATAAAAATATCAGATCATCTATTCTCCTAATTAAAAAATAAACAGGAAATTATTCAGAAAATAAAAATGTCTCTCTTTGCAAAGACAGTCAAGAACAGGATCAATAGAATGGTTATTGATGACAATTCAGAAACAAGTGGTATTAAGCAAATAGCATTGAAATTCAGATATATGAACTCTGATTGGCTTTTTTCTCTAAAAGTTGGCTACATTTTCTTTATTTTACACAAATCTGTTCAGTGTTTAAATTAATAGTTTTAATAGTAGGCCTGCACGTGTAGCCACGCTTTTGTTTGTTGAATGTTGTGGTTCTAACAGGTAACATTACAAAACATTACAGTTTTTAGAAGTTAATGATTTCTGTAATATTTTGCGGCTCCCGAAATTTTTTTTAATGGAAGAGGTGACAAAATGGCTTTCTAGGTGGGGGCTGACTGGTGATCCTTAAGGCTGAGCGAGATGTTGCTGTAGTGCTTTCAAGTGCAGCCTTATTCCCAGGAAGTAGGCAATACAAGACTGTCCTCAGCTTACAAACAAATTCAGGTTTTAAGATGTAAGCCCAATTTTTGTGTAAATTGGAAGTCACACCATAATTTCCTATTGAGCGCACCTTAAGATAAAAACAATAAAGTAAAATATATATATATATATCAGGGTAACGTATAACGTCTTTATCATGCTTTATTTCCTAGTATCGATTGAATCGAATGATTACCTTTCAAACGATGTTAGATTGATATATGTCGTCAATTCAGTGAACACGGATCGATGTAGTTACAGGAATATAAATCGATACCCTGATGTAGTGGATGAATTGTTACACCCCTACTCCTTAATGATGGTTATGACAATCAAGCAGTTGAAACAAGTGCGGCCAATACTGAGCGTATAGCGTATCCTCCGCCGCTGCTGTGCCCTTTACTGTTTTGACAGCACGTCTTATGTTTGTGGACCAACATTTGTAACTACCAAACGTCGTAGTACAGAATGCCGTAAAGTGAGGACATTCACTTCTAGAGGCTGCTTCTTCTTTTGGTTTCCCCAAAAAGAGACTCGACCCTCTGGTTTGACAGTCGGGTGAGGGTTGCATCTTGGGGGGTGAGGGGCTAGCACCCCAAATTAGGGGGGCAAGCAGTGCGTGTAGTGGCATTGATGCTGCGTCTAATCCCACATGTCTCCATGCTAAGCACAAAAGGCCCGATGATTGGACTGCATCTGATCAAGACTGCGAATGAGTCGAGTCAGACTGAGTTTTGCACACTGTCTCAAGCACAATGCGAGTGTCTTAATCAGCTAATCGCCTTTGAGCTCTTTGCACTGTGCACGTCTTGTAGCGTTGTTAGCCCGAGCTTAGCTTCACAACACAAATCAGGATTATCTTGTTCTCTAGCTTGCATAAAAGTCCCCCTAGCCACAGGCAGATCTTGCTTTGTTGGAACCGTTTGTCGGTGGAGCCTTTGCAGAGCCCAGGGCCGTGTGAGTTGCACTTTAACGGAATTGTGGACAGAATTGCAGAATATACTGTTAAAAATTGAAGCCGTGTGTAAAAAAATTACATAAAATGAATGAAATGCTGGCATCACAATGAGAATGAAAGTGTAGGGAATCATAATGGAGTCTTATTTCAAACGCTAGCTCGCTCCCTTCTGAACATGCCTAAAAGGCAAAAGTCGAAAAACTTTGAAACTCATTCCTTACGGAGGTGTGAATGGAAGCTAGCGGGGTTAGCTTTGTTTACCACAGCGTGCTAGTGCGGCTGTGCACGTGCTACTGTCAAAATATGTAAACAAAGCAAGAATGCCATGAAACATATCTTACATAAACACAAATGCAATTGGTATTGCATTGGTGACTACGTCTTCCTTAACCTCCAGCATGGGCATTGCAGTTTGTTGAGGATCTGGATGCATTGCAACATTGCAACATGTGTGCGGAGGCTGACATACCATTGGAAAAGTTCATCCCTTTCTGAACTATCGGGCAAAATTGGCCAATGATATATTGCATCAATAAATGGATGTTTGCATTAATTAGCGGACACTTTATTTACTGTCACTACACACTGATAAAATAAATGTAAAAGGTAAAAAAAAAAATAAAAATTATTCATTCATTTTCTATGCCGCTTATCCTCATTAGGGTCGCGGGTATGCTGGAGCCTATCCCAGCTGACTTTGGGCGAGAGGCGGGGTACACCCTGGACTGGTCGCCAGTCAATCGCAGGGCACATATAGACAAACAAACATTCATACTCACTTTCATACCTACGGACTATTTAGAATCGCCAATTAACCTGACATGCGTGTTTTTTTGGAATGTGGGAGGAAACTGGAGTACCCGCACGGGGGAGAAGATGCAAACTCCACACAGAGATTCAAACCCAGATTTCCTGACTGTGAGGCCAGCATGCTAACCACTCATCTACCGTGCGGCCCGATTTGTTTTTTGTTGGTTTTTTTTGCGTGCGGCCCGATTTGAATATCCTTTTTTTATGTGTAATCTAGATAAGACCAGCATAAAAACAGTTAGATAGTTTAGTAATTATAAGAGGTAACTTGAAAAATCCACCACTTCATTTCAATGACCCTAATGCGAATGTTTCTCACATACCGCATGTGCACTGTAAACCCAAAATAGTAATCATTACTAAGGCCTTGCAGGGTAAGTGATTCCCTACAATGTCTATATTTTTTTACAAAACCAAACAAATCAAGCTCTGCTTACTTAAAGTCTTATGTTCAAGATAATCCATTACTTAATGCACTTAAGTTCTTAAAACTAATGTTTACGAGTATCTAATTTAACTTAATTACTCTTGTATACCCATCATCATTACGCATGTGTATCAGTATTTCTTCTTTTATTTTTTTTTATTTTGATTTGTTAGGTTTTTGATTCTGTAAAAACTTAGACATCTTTGGTCAATCACTTACCCTGCATGGCTTCAGCAACGATTGCCTATTTGCGTTTACAGTGTCAGCGTTTGCCTTTGAAGTCAAACCGGGAGCGATTAAGAGTGTTTTTTCGTGGCTCCATGTCTTCGTTTTGCAAGTCTTTGCATGCAGTCCACATCTGGACTCCACCTTGAGCCCAAGGTATTTTCTCTCTTTAAATGGCAAAAGGCAGAAAGAGACATGTCTAGAAGGTTCTATGCTAACTGGATATCTGGATCGAACCCTCTTTTGATGTCTGCTTCTTTAAGAAACACTGCAGCAACTTGGTTTTTAGAAATGTTTTGTGATGTGCCTGTTTTATGGTGCAGGGTGATGTAGATGAGAGTGGGGGGTGGGGGGGCACTGGCAAGTTTAGTAGTATGTGATCCAGAAATATATATTCAGGTTGAAAGCAGCCAGTAGTCGTTAGTAAGAGCACTTGACAACATGGGGAAGAACATGTAGCTCCTTGGTGTTCTGCAAATATTCCTATTTGTTACATGCACATGATGGTTTGCATGCTGCTTGTCTTTTTTATTTTATTCAAGTAAAATGTCTTCTACTTAGTAGCAAGATGCTCTCTGGAGACATTCCAGTTTCATGTGAGTGGACCCGTTCTCACAAACAAAACTGTGAAATATGAGCTTGATCCAGTCTGAGTGAATGGATGGCTGTGCTCTTTGTGTTCCATGCCAGTGTTCCGCCGATAAGCCATTTGTTGTATGACTCCGGGGTGTGGAAATTGCGTTGCATGTTTTTCTGGAAGTGATATTAAAGAGCAAGTCGGAACAGAGCAGAACTCCGCCACCAAATATTTCAGCAAATAGCTAAAAAAAGTTAACAAGCAAAATAGATCCAACACATAAACACATCAATATTCAGTCAACAGATACTTTTGCAACTGTACCAGCAACCAGAGTTTGGTTACCCCTATTTATCTACACGAAGGAAGATGAGTTAAGTCGTTTGTTGTCATATATAGATAGATACTTTATTTTATCTCCAAGAGAAATTTAGGTCTGTCTAATCCAGTTGTAAAGACAACATTATTGATCAAATTTGTTGCACATCTATTTCACAGACTGCAGTAATTCCCTAATACTTAATCTGGCTGTGTGTCTATTTGGGCAAACTCCTGCAGAGTGTCCTGCACAGACTGTGGTCTTATCTCCGTGGGATACATTTATCTCTTTATGTTCAGACATAGCGGAGTTGAGGAAGGACAGGAGCATGGGTGCTAAAAATGTAAGAGGCAGGAACAGGGCAGCTGCAGAGAGAGAGTACTAGAAGGTCTAAAACAAAACCACAGGAAGGACCTGGTTTCCTTTGGACCAGGGACTTCCCATGCTCACATGGAGGAGCTGCTGAAAGGTCACGTTTGCATTATGGTAAATATCGTAATGTACGGTATTTATGTGCTTCTTTTGGTGTTTGTGTGCAACGTTTTGGATGTTTTACCCAACTTGAAGTTTATGTTAAGGGAGTGTTATGTTAAGATGAAAAAGTTGGTAAATGATCTTAACAAGCGTTAAAATCAGTCGTATGTTGATTTTTAAGATCCATTTTTGCATAAACCTAACATAAAATGTATTTAGTCAGTCCAACTTAAAGATTCTTGTACAGAGGTCTTGCACAGACATGTCAGACCACGCCTGGCACAAGAAAGCAGAGAAATAAGTGTCAGATACCTCATCTTGCACAGAAGGTTATTGAACTTCAAAGCCCAGTGAGTACAAGTTAGCCCCGTTTTGGTTTGACCACCAGCAGAAACTGCATAGCTGGCCTGAGAGCATGCATTCAGTTTAATACCGATACATTTTGACGTTTAGATTTAAATTGTGAACATGCCCATAGATGGTGATGAAGTCTAAAAACGTGGGCAAGGAAGCGAGGCCATGGTGTAGGAACGCCACATGCATGGTAGAAAGTAACACTGTAAACAAGTTGTTGCGTTGAGTATGCATGCATCAAAAAAAAACAAAAAAAGATATTCTCCATTTGCAGGCAGGAATTCAGTGACCTGAAAGAAAGATGGTAGCTCTGGTACATGTTCTTACCATTAGTTTATTTGCATTATGTTTTCTTTTGAAGCATATTTATGTTGTACCTACTTTTTGCTTATGTTTATTACACAGTTAAAGAAGTAGCCACTCTTAACCTGGAGGCAGCATCTCTGGCAAAGCTGGACCAATACACCCCAAAAATAAATAATGTCCTTGCCAATGTTAATTCATTAATGTCCTTGCTGCAAACATAAATATTTAGTCCATCCGGGACATGCCACTGGGAGGAAGAATCAGTGAAATGTGTGTCATTTCAAGTGGCTGATGTTGACCATGGTTTATACAGCTCAGGCTATCTGGGATCTTGTACTGTGGACTGTAACTTGAATTCCTTTCTTTTTCTTCACAATTTTGTGGAGGGAAGGAGAGAGGTGGGTATCATAGTTTGGTGGAGGAGGAGCTCTCTAAAGAGCACGCTTTATGTTAAAGCCGCTACAATCCATGGAATCATCAATACTTAATATCAAGTAATTGTCAACAAATGTGATGATTTTCAATCATTTTTTTACGAAAATACGTCCAAACTCTCTGCTATCAGCTTCATAAATACATTTTCTGCTTTCTTGGCTCCCTAAACGTTGACCTTTTATACCATTGTATGGACTAGACAACTTTATGATTCAGATAAAGCAAAAAAGTCGTTAGTTGCAGTCATACTTTGTTGTCCTCTCATGTTTATGTTTGATTACTTACATCAGTGTTTTTCAACCACACTACTGTGCCATGGCGTAGTGTCTGGTGTGCCGTGGGAAACCATCCACTTTCTTCTAATTGGTGTATAAATATTTTCTGAAAATGAGTACGCCAATAATGTGCCATTGCTGAGTGTCTGTGCTGTCCAATGATTGGCAGAGTAATCATGTAATGAGCAAAATAGCAGTAGGTGGCAGCACTTTATATTGTTTCTATAGGCTACAGAGATTAATGTTTGCATTTTCTGCTGGTGGTTTGCCTTGGGATTTTTGGAATGAAAAAGTGTGCCTTGGCTCAATAAAGGTTGAACAACACTGACTTACATCAATTACTGTACATTGATTCTGACCTAGCAGGACGGTGATGGTGAGCTTACACTTTTGTAGTCAAGAGTGCCATAACGTCTGAGCCGGCCAACGCATCCATCATACTTGAAGGAACCAAAATTCTAGCAGACCCGGATCTAACCTGGGCATGTGCCTAGCTAATGGGGCTGATATCTGCACTCAAGCTCAGCTACCCAAAAGATCTGAAAGCTGACAAAGCTTATAATTATTAACATCTATTATTACATTTGTTTGCTCTTTTTTGCCTCATTGTTGCAGTTTTTCTTTAATTACTTTTGTAGAATGTGCTATGGGCCAAAAAAATCCCTGGACATTAGTTTGGGCACTCATTGTATGTTCTGTACATTAAGGGGAAAACCTGGGGCTTTAAGTACAAGTCAAAATAATGCACCTCAAAAGTATATATATTTATATTTTTTAAAAGTTTGATTCTTTGTGTAGTTGGTGTTAGTTCAGATTCACCTGTCACACAAACCAATCAGGCCAATCTTGGTCCACCAGGAGCCACCAACCCCTGTCTGCTAAGTGTAATAATAATCTCTACATGTACCTCACACAACCCCACTTGACAAAACATCAACGAGTAGTTACAAGTCAAAGTCTGGCGTAAAATTAACTCCGTGTTTGCTGACTACATTGTTTGTGCTTTCTTTTATGTGTAGGGACCCCAGTCATGCTACCGCAGAGGTTTGGTCCTATTTTGATCATATTAGCTGTGAAAAAAGCAGCGAAATACATCTGTCATAAGGCTGGATGGCTTATTTGACCTGTGTTTCGTGCAGAAAAAGACCTCGGATTCATTTTACGCCAGACTTACATTTTAATACAAAGTAAGTACAAACCAGTCCGACCAGCATGACCGTCAAAATGTTCAATTGTGTTTTTACAAGGATGTTTTATGCCATTTATTTTATGGAGGCTGCAGTTTTGTGTTCTATTGAAATGTCCATATGCGGTCATATGGGATGCTTACTGGTGTTTTAATAAACATGGTCGTCAGAAAACTGGAACTTATTGGGGAATTTATTCTTAAAGACTAATAATTTAGGAGGGATGTTGAGTTGGTTCAACGTTGTTACGGTTGTAGAGAACCAAGCAAATCAAGTTGTTTTGTATTAGTAGTAACTGGATAAATCTTGTGGCATGAGCACAATCAGGACTTAAGTTGAAAGAAGATAAAAGGATCCATCCACGTTTTTAAGTTCTATCAGTTTTTAGAGTGACAAGGCGGAAGCCCTGACTGTTTGTTGCTCCACAAACTCAGCTACTGAAATATCTGATGATTATGCAAAGAAAAAAATAAGCAAAACCCTTCAATCCTTTCACTTGGTGGAGGAAGTGATGTCTGCAAATAATAACCACCACTAATCTTTGTATGCACCAGCACGTAAAATCGATTGGGCCATGCTTGCCCAGATGCTGTAAATGCGAAATGGCGAAGGAGAGTCACTGTTTTGACAGTCTTTTGACTTCTTGTGCAGGTGAAGGATAAACAACTTTTACGCAACCCCAAACGTCAGGTTTACACTGTTGCATGAGTCCATTTCATATACATTGAGGGAAAATTTATTTGAACCCAAGCTGATTTTGTAAGTTTGCCCACTAACAAAGAAATAATCAGTCTATAATTTCAATGGTAGGTTTATTTGAACACTGAGAAACAACAATGTCAAAAAAAATCCAGAAAAATGTGTTTCGAAAAGAGTTATAAATTAATTTGCATTTCCATGAAGGAAATAAGTATTTGATCCCTTTGAAAAACGTGCTTCAGTACTTGGTGGCAAAACCTTTGTTGGCAATCACAGAGGTCAGCCGTTTCTTGTAGTTGGCCACAAGGTTTGCACACATCTCAGGGGGGATTTTGGCCCACTCCTCTTTGCAGATCCTCTCCAAGTCATTAATGTTTCGTGGCTGATGTTTGGCAACTCGAACCTTCAGCTCCCTCCACAGACTTTTTATGAGATTAGGGTCTGGGGACTGACTAGGCCACTCTATGACCTTAATATGCTTCTTCTTGAGCCAATCTTTTGTTGCCTTGGCCGTGTGTTTTGGATCATTGTCATGCTGGAATACCCAACCACGACCCATCTCACCCAACACTTGACGGTACATGGCCCCATCCATCCTCCCTTTGATGCGGTGCAATTGTCCTGTCCCCTTGGCAGAAATACACCCCCAAAGCATAATGTTTCCACCTCCATATTTGACGGTGGGGACGGTGTTTTTGGAGTCATAGGCAGCATTCCTCCTCCTCCAAACACGACGAGTTGAGTTGATGCCAAAAAGCTAAATTTTGATCTCATCTGACCACAACACTTTGACCCAGTCTTCCTCTGAATCAGTCAGATGTTCAGTGGCAAACTTCAAACGGGCCTGTAGATGGACTTTCTTGAGCAGGGGGACCTTGCGGGCACAGCAGGATTTCAGTCCTTCACGGCGTAGTGTGTTACCAACTGTTTTTGTGGTGACTATGGTTCGGGGATGATTCCTCACCGTTCTCATTATCATTTAAACTCCACAAGGTGAGATCTTGCATGGAGCTCCAGACCGAGGGAGATTGGCAGTTAAATTATGTTTCTTCCATTTGTGAATAATTGCACCAGCTGTTGTCACCAAATGGCGATGGTCTTGCAGCCCATTGTGTAGGTCCACAATCTTGTCCCTGACATCCTTGGAACGCTCTTTGGTCTTGGCCGTGGTGCAGAGTTTGGCATCTAGATTGATTGATTGCTTCTGTGGACAGGTCTCTTTTATACAGGTAACGAGCTGAGAGGGCTGCCAATGTCAGCTCGTTACCTGTATAAGATCCACCTGGGAGCTAGAGATCTTGCTGACAGATAAGGGATCAAATACTTATTTCCTTCATGGAAATGCTAATTAATTTATAACTCTTTTTGAAATGCATTTTTCTGGATTTTTTTTGTCATTGTTGCCTCTCAGTTTTAAAATAAACCTACCATTGAAATTATAGACTGATCATTTAGTTTGAGTTAGTGGTCAAACTTACAAAATCAGTTGGGGTTCAAATAGTTTTTTCCCTCACTGTAATATACCTGAAGTGATAAATAAGAGAAAGTGCCCTAATCCGGCCACTCATTGTGTTCACAGTGCATTGGTTAATTTATATTCTTATATTCGTAGGAATTCCAAGATGGAAGAGTTTATGATGCTACATGCCTCCAATCTCATTGTCAACACTCAGTCACATTCGCTAAAAGAGGAAGAGGAACTCGTTTCACGGGTTACCCGAGTGTGTGTTTGGTTACATGATGCATGAATGAGCAGCCCACTAACACTCAGCAGTAAAAGTGTAGTTGTCGTAGTGAATAGTTGTACAGTTGTTAATGTAAGCTGACATTGCTCCAACTTGATGCAGCTTGAACTCATCAGTAATTGACAATAATAACGCTACAGTAATGCCAAATTCTAGATTAAGCCTTGTTTCAGTATTAGTTTTACTAGACCTTACAACAGCATTTGACACCATTGACCACCAAATTCTAACACGGTGATTAGAACTCACTTTTGGTATTAAAGGAACTGCATTAAAATGGCTTCAGTCTTATCTGTCAGCTCGCCTGCGGTTTGTATCCATTAGCAATAAAGAATCCAATCATGGTATCCCTCAGGGTCTGTGCTAGGACCAGTACTATTCAGTCTTTAGATGTCTCCTTTTGGTAATGTCATCAGGTAACATTCCGTTAATTTTCATTGCTATGCAGATGACACGCAACAGTACTTATCAATAAAACATAGAGACAAGCTTGCCAACGATATTACTGGCCTACTGCCCCGAAAAGTCCTGCCACTACCAGATGCAGAAAAACCTGTTCGTGCTTTTGTGACCTCCAGGTTGGATTATTTTAACGCCTTGTTAAAAGAAACCTTTCAAGACCTTTCAGTTAAGCCAAAATTCTGCCGCGCAAGTCTTAACTGGAAAAAGTAGAGATCATATCTCGCCTGTAACTTATTAAGCATTATGTATATTATTTGTAAACATTACATGCAACGCTGCAAGTCATCTAAAAAGCAAAAAGACTGCACTTGAAAGGTACAAGGCAACTGATTATGTAAGGGCAGTGATCAGTTGGCTTTGTGTAGCCTGTCACAATTTTCTTCCTTCACTAAAATAACTACTGGAGGCTCCTGATGGCAGCCTCCATTACACTTAAGCATCGCAATTTTCTGTAATCGCCCCATCTTGGCTCCACATGCCAGCTTGCCTTTCTGACAGCCGACGGGTTGTTGGCTTTATAGATTTTTTCCCCCCAATTTGGCTCACAATATGTAATTTAGATTTTTTTTTGTAGCACACACGTAACACCCGAGCTCCCTCTTGTTGTGTTGCCTAAATGTTGCCAGGATGTCCTGGGTCGGGGTCAGACTTTCTAGAACAATGGTCTTCCTCACTCATGCGTGTCTCTCTTTGTGATGTCCTCACACCAAAACACACACAGGGCCCACTGAAAACACACAATAGGACTCTTTTTCTAGTTTGTCTGTCGGCATGATTAGTTTGCTTTTGACCTGACAGAGCACTCCAAAACACAAAACCTTTAACCTAATATCTTTTCACATTTTGTGTATAGCCGCCCTTTTCAGACACACATCGGTCATTGCACATGTGATGCACATTCCATAAGCTTTGGACCAGACTTGAAGAACTCAACCTGTCGGTGTGAGCGGATGTTATCACTTCAACCAGTGCTTTCCACGTTTGTGGCCACAAACAGCTAGGACAGCATGGGCAACCCCGTATTATCTTGTGTGTGCACGAGAGCAAGAGGAATGAAAAGACACTTGAGTTAAACTGTTGACCTTTGCTTCAGATAGATGAGATAGTCTACACTTGTTGCACTTAATTAGCTCAGAAGCCTGGTGCACTACGATTCACTGGGTTATTTACAGTTCCTAATTCTAAATTGGGACCACCTCCTGCACCAGTGTACCTTCTCCACATGTCTTTTGTTTACTCTTAGTTGTCCTTTCGCCGTCCTGCCCTGCCAGCGACATAGTTTTGCCATTTCCTGTTCCTCTCCTCTTTTTCCCCCGTCAGTCTCTGCAGGGCATGCTCTCCTCCCTTCACTCTGAGCTTGACATTCAGAGGTACTTGATGACAATCCAGTCTCATCGCACAGTTAGTTGGCTTTTCTCTCCCATCTTGCATCTTGTCATGATGTGTTTGTGTGCATCTTAAAAGTAATATGTTCCGTAGAAGTTTTCCTTTCAACGACATTGAAAATGTTAACAAAATGTCTGTTGTATGTCTGATGAAGTGTGAGCATGCAGCTTGCAGTTGAGCATTCTGTCAGAGAAGAAGGTCACTGCATAAAGAGCTCAGTGTTCCTGGCTTTCAGACCCACCAGCTCCCTTGGGTTCAGATCATCTTACCGTCACCTCACAAAAGCATACTGGGCTGCTTAGTGTTGTTTTATTGAAGCTTTGCCTGCTTGGAGGTCTGTTGTGCTTACACAGCTGATGTTCACCTTTCATCCTTTCATAACTCCAATGACTAGCCGAAACATTTTACAGCTTCTGTTAGATCTCCCTTAATGCGTCTGATTACTTATTGAATTAGATTAAGAATGTGCAGAAACAACCTAACCCTAACCCTAACCCATGTGAATCAAAATAAAATTGTCTGTACCATCCAGAGACTCACCCTGCATTTTTGTGGCTCCCCCCTTTCCAGAGTAGAAGCCCAAAGCACAGCCCCAACCCCCAGTCTGGAGACCAAGTTGACCACCTTTCCTTGACCTCGCTGGACTCGCTGGAGGCCATGTCTGAGGTTGACGCACCCACGGGCTTCACCCGGGGCAGCCGCATACGTGCCAGCCTGCCCGTGGTGCGATCCACCAACCAGACGAAGGACCGCTCACTTGGTAAGTTGGACGGGCGTTAGTTGTCTATCATGATGACAGTTCTGGGATCTTAAAGAAAAAGTGCACTTTTTTTGGAAATCTGCCGCAATCATCCGCAATCTTTATGTGAAACATAGTTTGTGTGCTAAAGAGAGAAAACGAGTTAGCAGAAAGGCGCTAACAGTGCACGTCACGGGACACGCCTATTTTCACTATGAAGCGCTTTTATGTTTTTTTATACATGCTATGATCATGCATTAACAGGGCCCATCCCCGACAAAGACGATCCGAGGCCTAAACGCACAAATACTTTATCAAACCCGCTAGAGCTGCAACGATTAATCGATGAATCAATTATTAATCGATTATCCAAATAATCGACAACAATTTTGGTAATCGATTAATCATTTCATTTAAAAATGTGCTTTAAATATCCTGGTTTTAGCTACTCTAATGTAACTATTTTTTAATTTCCTTAGTGGTCCGTGAAAGCAAACATATTATCTTTCACCTTTAACTTTGGAAAAGAGCTATCAACATTTTTGCCTCTTTTTGATATCTTGCAAAGCAAACCACTGCAGAGATGTGTGCATGGAGCATTCCCATTCCCACGCAAAGTAAATCTCATACTTGTACTTGTGCTTAAGAAGACGTCTACATTTCTGCACTCTCTCCATTATCTCTTACCATGCATACGCACAAAGCGTACTAGTAGAACAGTCAAACAGCAGAAGAGTGTTTGTAACGTTTGTCACAAACACTCTTCTGACTGATGGTTTATACTTTGCTACTTCAAATTTAATGATGGAGATCTACCTCTTTGCAATGATTTCTTTTGGAGGGAAAACGTCCATTTGTGCATTCTTAAAGGGATTACTGCAAAGAAGGGACAATAAAAAATGTCCTTTTAAAATCCAATGAACCGAAAAAAAGAATCGACCGATTCATCGATTATGAAAATAATTGTTAGTTGCAACCCTAGAACCCGCGCATCATCTAGATGAAGCCGGCGTTTTTGGGGTCTGTAAAACAAACCGGGTCTCAGCTCTATAGTTTCTGCCTCCCCCCCACTTCTATAAAAAAAAACCTTGAGGTACAGGTCCACCCCTTAAAGAACGTGCATGCGCTAAAACACGGAAACTGGCGCCGTTTTTGTGCTAGTGAGCCTATTGTTGCTATTGCTGCAAAATCTGCTTCTTCTTCATCCAAGAAGTTCCAGTTCGCCCGTTTGTACGTGTTTTCTGTTTACAGGCCTTATGCGCAACTGCACATGCCCAGTGTTTTCTTCTGTGTCACATCATTTATGACCGAGGAAAGAAATATGCGTTCATGTTTTACATAAGGGTTGTGGGGTAAAATAATAATACAAAAAGAGCATTGGAATACATGAACCAAGTGGTATACCCTGTGGTTGTCTATGAAGGCAGCATTTTCTGTCGGTGCCTTCAATTCTTGGAACCACATGGGGACAAAACATTTAGGCTAAAGAGCGAGGAGTGAAAAAGGGCACCGTCTTCACTCTTTGTCCCTCCATGGACCACACACACACACACACACACACTCGAGACTAGTAACGAGTGTTACTACTGTTGTATGAGAGATGGTCATCAGCAATTTTCAAGCTTGAATGAATGCGAGTATTGCCATCTGCCATGGTTTCCTTGTTTATATTGACCTTGTGTACTTTCACGCTGGTGAAAGCAAGTGTTGTGCAGCCAACTGGTGGCCATTTGCCTCCTGTCCTGATTGAGAAGAGCCCGCTGGGGAGCACAAAGAAGACTCTTCGTCTTTGTGCACACTTGCGTTGGGGCGTATTTATTCGCTGCAGTCTTGTCACTTCACTCATCCACCTCCCTTTCAAACATATGGATGAAAAGTGCTAACAAGGCAGCTCTCGGCTGTTTTTCGAGTGATTGTGCAAAGTTATGACTGCAAAGGTACCCACTCACCAGAAGGGGTGACTTGTATCGAGTCAGCACTTCCAATTCCCGCCCTTTCCCCCTCGCTACTTCTGTCTGCTCTGTGGGGCTGGTTGGACATTGTGGTAACTTTCTCCAACATCTGCTAGCTTTTACTGGCATCGTCCTTTAATCAGCTCACACCACGCAAAACCACCTCAAGTTTGACGTCCCCCCCCTCCCGCCCCGTCAATAAATATGAATTGCCTTTCATCTTAGCGCTTCATCATGTTCTCGTCTTGAGAGATCATACGACAAACTGCGGTAACATCTTTTGTTTCCACTCGCTAATTAATTGCTGGAACCAATCTGCTGCAGACAAGCGGACCTTTCCAGCGATATGGATCTAAAATAGAAGAGGAGCATTTTGTTTTGGCTGTTATTGTTTCTACAAGTTCTGCGTGGGCGTGTCCAGACATTCTGTGGAGACATCTGGTTTTTCTAAATCACAGAGCTCAGGACACACCCAGCTCTGAACTTTTTGATGCACGCTGGAGAGCACACAGCCCCGCTTAGCCAATATGAGTTCATAAACATCACTTGTTGAATGACACATGCACTTTGTGCACCGTTTTTCAGACAATTAGAAAAGCTGCACTCAATTTTGAAAGAATTCAAGGTGAAAGAATGAACGGTGTAATACCACTTAAGTAGCCCTTTATACACAAAGTGTTCTGGTCCTTTGTGGCTAATCGCCCTGCTCTCCTTGCAGGCGTGCTGTACCTGCAGTATGGAGACGAAACTAACCAGATCCGCATGCCCAACGAGATCACCAGCATCGACACTATCCGAGCTCTGTTCGTCAGCGCATTCCCACAGATGCTCACCATGAAGATGCTGGAGTCGCCCAGCATGGCCGTTTATGTCAAAGATGACATGAGGAACATGTACTACGAGCTGAGTGATGTCAGGTAAGCAGGAATATGATGCGTGGAAGGAACAAACACGGAGGCGTGGTCTGGAGCGCACTTATTTGCTCGAGTTGTGCAATGATAAGCAGCTCTGAGTTCCTCTCCGATGTGGTGTGTACTTTGTGACTCTTTATCAGGGCTGTAAAAATGGTCTTGTGGTTGCTGAATGTTGGAACCTCCTGCCCTCAGAACTCAGATTATGTCTTTGGAGTCTTTCTACTAGACAATACTAGTGTAAACATTTAGAGATTTTAGAGAGAAGATGGCAACGAACGGAAGGCTATCAGCGCCGATGTCGGGATACGTGCCCTTGGCTAGTCTGCTCAGGAGAAGCAGGCTGATGCAACGTCGACCATATTCTGATGGTGACACCTGGGCTGCATTCTTACCTCCGGACACCTCTACCCCCTACAGGAACATCACAGACCATTCCTGTCTGAAGGTGTACCACAAGGACCCGGCACAAGCTTTCAGCCACGGGCCGAGGCCGGCCAATAGTGATGCCAGGGTGAGTACTGCCGCAAACACAGCACAGAGGAGGAACATCTCATTACGAGCAAACAGCTGCTCTTCCAATAGCGACACCAGCCCCCTCATTTAATTCTTCTCACCCTCACATCCTGTTTGCTCTTCAGGAAAGGAATGTGCTCCCCCACTTGCACCTCTTCTTAATCGTTTGTAGGAATTCATATTGTCCTCCTCCACTGCTGCTTACTTGAGGGACAATTCAAGTCCATTATCCATTTCGTCCACGTTTCTAGTTTTTTCTTTGTACTTTAGTGTGTTGTTTCCTGCTGATGGAACAAGATCTCCCAAAGGTCTCATTTGTGGGTGGGCAGTATAATGCAAAGACGTTCACGAGGCCTCAGTTCGGCTTGCATAGAGACTGTATTGAGGAATAATTTCTAAAGTGACAAAAATGACAATCTTATGGCAGACCTGACGCAGACACGTGAGCATGATTAGCTTTGTCACTGATTAACCCAGCTGCACTTGACACAGATACACAATGTGAGTGTGTTTGTGCGCATGCTGATTGTGTGTGTTGAGAAAACACACAGCACTCCACCTTCCACTCCACTCCACAGCATCTTTCAGCTGTGCCTGGTGCGATGGCAAGTTGTTATTTTTATTGCACGTGGTGCAGAAGGTCCAGTTATGAGGTTGCTCCACAGACTGTTGACTCCAAATGCAGCAGCAAAAGGCCAATGTGACCTAATGGTCTGTTCAAACATTTTAAAGTCACATTTGTTGGATCTTCATGTCCTGGTGCACAAGTTAGAAGTGTCCCGTGCAAGTCACATTAGGCTACGCAATCTTCCAGATAGGAGTGTCCCAATAAAACCTTTTCACTTCCGATCCAATTCCGACATTATTGGCCGGTAGCGATATTATGCAAGATCACACATAGTTTTATTTAGTTGCACGGAATGTCACAAAAGGCTTGACCAAGTGGTGTTACTCAGAAAACAATAGTCTGCAACAGTAGGTATGCGAAAAACGGACCCATTTACTTCTCGATGCATTTGGTGTGTGGTTTTAGCAACAATCGGTATAATTCAGCGAGGCTAAGTGCTCAATGAAGCGTTTAAACACAACATTGCTCACCACCGTCAGTGTCTGGCTCTTTTCTCTCATAGCCATTGACTTTGAGAGCATCCCGTGGGAGTTTGTCCTGCTTTGCAAAAGTGTCAAACTGCATTTGATGTTTTAGGAAGCCCATGGTGTTGTGAAAATCCTTCCTCAAATGCGCAGTTAAGTTGGTCTGTGCTCTCAATGGAACCAAATGCATGACATGTTGATGAAGTGTTGCACTCAGCTGCAACGTCTATTTATAACTTTGACAAAACACACACTTACTCCTTGCTGAGCACTCCAGCACATAACTGTCGGGGTGTTTGCGTGGGTTCTGCATGCGCAAAAGAAATGCTGCTGGACAGACGTGCGGGTTTGAAGTCTTGAATGGCCTTTTTTTCCCAAACATTATTATCCGATCGGGACACCCCTCATTCCAGATTGAAGTGAAATTCACAATAGGTAGAAGCACAAGTCACCGCAAGCACACGCACAGTGTTGCCGACCGTTGCAATCGCTCCCCTACTGTTACATTACGCGAACTTTCACAACGGAGAGCAAAGATTGCTAACTTAGTCACAAAGTCCAAATCAAGACATGCCTTTTAATGAATGCAATTGCTGCTCTGCACATGATACAGAGCATATAATAAAGTGTAAACATGACCATGTAGACAAAGAAATGACAAATTGCCATTTGTCGCTTGTCTCCGACACGGCAACTCTGTGCACGCCTACCATGCACATTTAAGAGCATCCAAGATCGAACATCGAAGAGAAGTCCGCTTAAATTTAAACCAAATGTTGTCCATGCAGCACACACTGGCCAAGTCTTAGCTGCTTTCTTTGCTCTCCCAGCTTTGTGCAGACAAGTGGTGAAACATGGCTGTTAGTGTATATAATTCTGCAGCAATTTTTCATTTTAAAGTATTTCCTTTGCTGCCTTTTCATATGTGCAAACATCACATGCATAAAAGTTATGGTTGCTTGCAGTGGGTGTTCTATTTTGTGTTGTGCTACTGAGCTAGCCTCACTGCAAGTCTTTGTTGCAACTTGAGCTCTTTTGAGTTGTTTGGCAGCACAAACACGCCCTCTGCATTGTGCTTGTCCTTGTATTGATCTGCAGCCCGTAGAAAATGAAGACACTCAAAATGGAGAAAGAAAAGATACCTGGAGCTTTTTTTTTAAATCATGAGTGAACTCTGCGTGAGACTTTGACTTCCCCTGTGAGTCACTGTGTACCATGCAGACAATAGCGTCTTTGTTTGCCAAGGAAACAAGAGGAAAGGTTGGAGCAAATGTCTGACACTCCTTTCATTGCTATATAACTATTTCAGTAGGTATGAGTGTGAGTGTGAATGTTTGTTTGTCTGCCCTGCGATTGACTGGTGACCAGTCCAGGGTGAACCCCACCTCCTACCCAAAGTCAGCTGGGATTGGCTCCAACATACCCATGACCCTAATGAGGATAAGGTATAGAAAATGGATGGATGGGTTGGCTCTCAACAATGGCTGTCTTCAAAGGAGTTTGATATTTCAATCTGATTTGTTAGATTGTGTTTGTTGTGGACTAATTGTTTAATTTTTATTTATTTATTTTTGAACACGGTATCCCTACAAATACCTCATTTGCCAAATACCTATTTTTCCACCTCAAAGTTTATGTATTAGAGCAGGGGTAAGGAACCTACGGCTCGGGAGACAGTTGCTGCTCTTTTGATGACCACATATGGCTCTCAGAAGTTTCTAAACACTATAACATTTATTTATTTTAATGTAGTTCTTTCTTAAAATATATGTAGCATATCTTGCTTAAGAACAGGGGTGGTTAAGGTGCGGCGATTTATTGGTTCGCGGCACATTCTAAAAATACAGTTTAACAAAAAACTTTAAGGAAACAGCAAGATGAAAAAATCAAAAGTAATTTTCCAACAAAGAAGTCGAATTATTAGGGAAATAAAAGTTGCGATCTAACCAAAAAAAGTTGTCATTTTGAACAAATATATTTTGCGAAAAGGGTATAATATTAGGAGAATAAAGTCAAAATATTACAGGAATAAAGTCATAATTATGAGAAACATAAATAAAACAATAAATAAAAACAGCAGAAATGGAAAAAAATGCTGTAATAATATGAGTAGAAAGTCAAAATATTAAGAGGAAAAAAATGTCATTTTAGTAGCATAGAGTTCATTTTTAGTTTTTAAATGTTGCTCTATCAAAGACTAATTTAGCTTCATTGTGTGCCTTGTGGTTCAGTACTCAACGTACTGAATGTCTATTTGACAATTACGGCGTATTAGTGCCACAAAAAAATGAAAATCAGATTTTGCCAATCAAAACAATTGGACATGTCCGAACCATCTCAGTCTGGCCTCTCTGACTTTATTACCAAAACCTTCCCGATCCTGTCCATCCTGGTCACACATATATACATATATATGTATTATGCCCCTTATATAGAGGGTTGTGTCAGGAAAAGCATCCGACGTAAAACTTTTGCCAAATCAAAACATGGGAATCAAACAGAACAAAATGATTCGCTGTGGCAACCCCTGATGGGACAAGCAGGGATAAGCAGAAAGGAAAAAAAGAAGATATTATAAGAATCAAACTAAATAATAAAAATAACAAAAAGTTGTAATTTTAATTAATAATTCTGAAAATTGTTCCATTCATCGCAGACAAGATTTTTCCACCAGGCAGCGGTCACAATGAACCTTCTTTTTTAATTTTTTGCATTTTTTTTCTTTTTTATTGCCAGTCTGACCATTGGGTTAGATTTACTGCACTCAGTTGGCCTTAAAGGTTATCGCTCAATGCAACAGCCCAGATTAGCTGACAGCTGATATGCAATGTTGCTGATTAACTTCTCAATGTGGTCTTCATGCAGTGGCTTATTGCTTGGCTGGGGACTGTGTGTGTGTGTGTGTGTGTGTGTGTGTGTGTGTGTGTGTGTGTGTGTGTGTGCCCGCCAGCAGGTGCTCTGCCAGCAGGTCTGCAAAATTTGCTGACAGCAGCGTTTTTGTTGACAAAGCAACAGTGTCAAATGAGCTAGGTGGATCTTTTTGTTTCAAGGGCACTTTCCAGAAATACTAAAATGCTATAAAACTAGAATGGCACATCCTGTATGCGCCTTCATTTTGTCAGTAACACTCATCTGGCTGAATATTTACTGATGTGAAATCAAATACTTGATGTTACATCTAAATATGAATATTGTGATGTATGTGTATATTTATATGTGTTTGTCATCTGTTCTTCTCATTGGAAATGAGCCCCTTTTCCACCACAGGAACCCTCTTATTAGCCCTGGTATTTTGAAAAACCGCCCAGGAAAATGGTGCTGGCGATAGTCTCAGGCGGCTACTCGGGTCTTTTTTCAATAAGCGTCTGTGTGCTTAAGAATTAGTGTTTCTACGCTTCCATCATATGTAAGCGCACGCGGCTGGATACATGTTTATTCATTTTTACAAGCTTCTTTTCAATACGTGAAGCTGGAAGAAGTGGAAAGAGTGTTTTGATTGTGTTTGCAGAAGAATGTATTCAGCTGGACTTTGACGCAGAACAACCCAGTCTGTGGAAGAATAGCAGACAGGCCGGATTCTTTTAAATGTGGGCTGCATGATCAAACAAATAGGCGACGAGCTGAGGAATATTCATCAAAATTTTAAGAAGGAAAGTCACTGGGGATCTGACTGCTGCACCAACAAGCCGTATGACCAGATCAGCGTACTTTAGCAACAAAAGACCCGGGAGGCTTGTTGCTAGGCATAACTGTCAAAATTTGCATTTGAAAATAAGAAAACATTTTCAGAAAATGTAAAAAGACTCATGTGTGTGCCTTTGCCAGATGCACAGTGAGATGGTGAATCCTCCGAGACTTCCCTCCACGGGCCCGCCAGCCCACCATCCCTTGCAGGCAGGACTCCCCCCGTCGCCACACTCCATGCCCCCTTCCCGAATCCCGTTCAGCCCACGGCAGGGCTCTCTGCCTGGCAATGGCACTGTGCCCAGGGAGCGTCTGCCTACCACCAACCCTCAAGCCCGCTCTATCTCCCCGTGTCCCAGTGCCATCCTAGAGAGGCGGGATGTTAAGCCGGACGGGGACATGGGTGGGAAAAGTCACAGTCTCAGCAGAGGAAATGAAGGCTTGTACACAGATCCTTACCTTCTCCAGGAAGGAAGAATGGGGATGGCAACTGCCCACGGGCCTGGGCATGATGGTACCGAACATGGCTTGCCTGGATTTCACCGAGCCTCTGTCCGCTCCACAAGCTCTTACAGTGGGCCTAGCCCCACAGACTCCATTGACCACCCTTCCCTGTACAGGCAGAAGTCCAGAAACAGTCAGCTGCCAACATTGGGGTCCAAGACCCCTCCCCCGTCCCCTCACCGCAGGGCTGATGTACGGGTCATCGACATCCATGGCAGTGTGTCCATGGAGAGGAGCTCTCCTGTCCGCCAGTCCTTCAAGAAGGAGGATGTCACGGGGACCAATCCCAGAAACAACATGGGATCATCCGATCTGCAAGGGTCCATCTCGCCTACGAGTGACAATCAGACACGGTAAGAGTTTCTGTTTGGATTATGCAAGTATAAATTAAAAGAGTGCATCAGAGCATGAACTAACTGCATCCCAGTTTCACCCTAACCAACATGTCTCCTCTCTTTTGTGAGCATCCAGATGTGCGAGTACGACCGGCTAATGCACAGGATTACTTCAGCATCACTCTGGTTTATGTGTACTACTTGTTCTGCAGTTCTGTTCAGTCTCTTTGGATTTTGGCGCGTATTATTGAGGCCAATGTGCCACAATTAAAGCAACATCAATATCAGCAGCCCAATATAGACACTGCATATTTTACTGCTGTTCTAAAAAGGACAGTAGGTATTTTTTCTAACCTCGGAGGACTACGTTTACTCTGACCACGAGCACATAAACACGGTGGGTGAGGAGAACAAGTACGTCTTGGCAGCTTGACATGATTTGACTGTAGCTTTTTTGCCAATATGTGTTTAGCACGGAAAATCAAAGAAAACACGAAACAAGTTGAAATCTGTGTGACCCCAAACTCACTTTTAGATTTGCCAAGGGAGTCTGTAAAAACACAGGAGGAATTCTGATGGGGCGGAAGAGTTCTGTAGTTTCAAAATCAACACACAGTCTAATTGGATCTGACGTATGCTGAACACAACCTACAACAGTGATGTTGGATATGGTGTCTCACGTACTATTTGGAAACATCCAGATTAGCACTAAAAACAGAAATATCATCCGGCTGCTCCTGGATAATACCTGGAGAGGGTCCTAACCATATTACCTAAAATATCAGGGCTAGCTTTCATTGCATGATGATAGTAGGGCTCAGTGCTGAAAGTAGAATATTCTGCTGTTTCTGCAGAGAGCGAATGAAGGCAATGGAGCAGCAGATTGCCAGCTTGACTGGCCTTGTTCAAGATGCACTTTTAAAGGGGCCGCCCAGGTAAGCAACCATAGCTTAGGGAAGCATAGTCAGAAATCAGGACAAAAATAGGGCCCTATGAATCCGTTTTATTTATTTCCTTTTTTAAGAAGTTTTTTACATTTTACACTTTTTACCAGAATAGTGTGTGCGATTTGGGGGTTAGCGAATAAAATTGCTAATTAAGTGCAATTGCGTTAATGCGGAAATCATAGGGCCCTACATAAACACGAGCTATAATAGTCATATAGGAATAGTAAAGGGCAATAAAAAGACAAAACAAACATTCTTCCTTTTGAAACATCTACAGCTTATCTGACTGCCTCCTAACTTTTTCCGTGGAGTTCTATATCAAGGTTTGCTTCCAAAAAGGTTTTGTGTCTTCACTGAGTTTGCGTGCAAAGTTTTAACATTATTAACATCATTTTAACCCGAGTTTGTCCGACTATTCTCATCATCCTTTGTCACAATTTGTCTGTCCTAATGAACTCTAACCTGAGTTAAATACCATGTTTTCTTTTTGCGCAAATATTCTGATGCTTGTCTTTTGTGGCTGCAGTGAGAGACTCTCAAAGACGTCGTCTCCAGCTCACAGTGCACATAGTTCAGGTGAGTGAAGTTCTCAGGAAATGTTTGTTCTCCATTGTCGTTGGGCAATGAAGCCCCTCAGAACTGCAAAGGCACTGCCAAATAATTCAACAGTGGCCGGATGTAGCGTTACCTTATTGGTTGCAGAGCACAAACATATCAGCGATTAAGCAATTTTCATCTCAACCTAATCTTAACTCTTTGACTTCTTGCTGTGAGCTCATGTCGCTGCCTTGGCTGTCACATTTGGATAACTTCCTTTTGTTATCCCTCATTTGCTTAAACAGCCTGAACTTTCATTGACATTCGGACGCCAGCATTTGTGTACATTGTAACCTGCACTTCAAGTCGGGGCGGCTGTCAGTCAGCCAGGAAGATAAGCAGGCATCATCGGGCTTTTAGCGTTGTCAAGACAGAAGTTTATTTTCCCAGAGACAGAGCGTGTTTGTGAAGGTATGCCAAACACTTCCTGAAGCCCTGTGTTGGGGAGGGAGGGAGATAACATTGTTTCATGGGCCTCAGTGTTGCAGCTTTTGAAAGTAACTCAGACAATGATTGCTGTTGAGAGACTTTGGATATGGTCGCCCCTTGACATATTGCGGATCAAATTTTGCGGTTTCACTCTACCACGGTTTTTCAAACATATATTCATTAATAAATCATGCTGTTTTGTGGTTTAGTGTGGCCTATTTTTTGCTTAAATGAACAAATTAAAATACAAATATAATCCATTTAGATCAGGGGTCTCAAACTTGCGAACCGCGAGATGATACTTTGTGGCCCCCACCTTAATATGAATACGGCCCTCGAGTTTAATGTGAATGGCACTTTTTACAGTGTTGTGTGCGGAGCTGACAAACCTACTAATCACGGTGTATGGCTCTCAGGGGTTGTGACTTTGACCTGGCTTGATGGAAGCAGAGAAACATTTTTCAATGGGTGAAAAACTGATCATTATTACTAGTTTTGCACACAACTTCTTTACACCAGTGTCCTTGTTTATCTTATTTTGTGTTAACAATTTTTTTAAAAAGATGTTTCAGAAGATTGGATTTTTAAAAATTGTTTTATTTAAAACGTGCGCACGTTCATGTGCGCTGAGCCAGACTCTGCCTTCAGTGGCCCTTTTACAGACTTTAACACGGTATAACATGGTACAAACAGTGGGGTATAAAATTCAACAACGCTTCCATACTTGGGTTGGTTTGAAGAAAATGTCATGCAACAAACATGCAGCTGGTCATTTGTGGTGCGGCCTTCACCATCTCTAGATGAGACATGCGTGCTTTGGAGGCACTACTATGCAAAATCCCATGTAGATAATCCCATCACTCATCAGTAGTTGGCTTCTCAAATCCCAGTATGACTGTGCTGAGGTGGGCACTTCACGCCTGTGATCTGGCCAACAGCCGAGCTCCTACATCGTGCATTTCTGCAGCCCTGTGTACTTCAAGTTGCTGTCCACAGACACACATTCTAGTCCAGGGTGTGCAAATCTTTTGACTCACGGGCCGCATTGAGTTAACAAAATTGGGAGCCAGGCTACATAGTTGATACACACACACACACACACACACACACACCATTATACGCTGCGCAACACTAATGTGTAAGCTACAGCAGCCCAGGAGGGACACTAGAGACATCACTGCTTCTTGCATGTAGCCAACAGAGTACATTACAGTCGCCAAAGGCTGCATTCTTTGAAGGATCCAGACCCCGAAATGAGAGACTGCTATAAGTGTAGCAAATATAAGTTATCATGGAGACTCTTAACAATGCTATGCTTACCGCAGCTCATATGAGGCACACCGATGAATTGGCTCCTCACGTCACTGTATGTGTACACTTTTTAATCCTAACAAGTAAGCAACACTAATTAGGCAGTACTATGAGTGCATTCATTGTATTTTTATAACTTTTATGTCATATTTCATATCAGGGTAGTTCTTCAGCTTGGACAGGGTGCTTCCTCAAGCACTTTTCATTTGCTCGATGACGTATGTCAGCATCTAATTTACATATCATTTGCATATATTGTAAAATGCCCTAACCTCATAAAATGTTCCCACAACAACATCCATAGAACTGCAGGCCTGACTTCAAGGTCAGTGTTGATTACTCTACCATGAGAAAGACACTGGGCATAAACGACCTGAATGGCAGAGTTCCAAGACCAAAACCACTGTTGAACAAAAAGAACATTAAGAACAAGCTCGTCTCAATTTTGCCAGAAATAATCTTGATGATCCCCAAGACTTTGGGAAAATACTCTGTGGTCTGACGAGACAAATGTTTTTGGAAAAACTTTTTGGAAGGTGTGTGTCCCATTACATCTGATGTGAAAGTATCGCCATGTTTCAGAAAAGGACATCATACCAACAGTAAAATATGGTGGAGGTAGTGTGATGGTCTGGGGCTATATTGCTGCTTCAGGACCTGGAAAACATGCTGTGATAAATGGAACCATGAATTCTGCCTACTACCAAAAACTCCTGAAGGAGAATGTCCCGCCATCCGTTTATGACCTCAAGCTGAAACAAACGTTCGTTCTACAGCAGGACAATGATCCAAAACACACCAGCAAGTCCACCTTTGAATGGTTGAAGAAAAACAAAAGGACTTTGGAGTGGCCTAGTCAAAGTCCTGACCTTAATGCTTTTGCGATGCTGTGGCATGACCTTAAGAAGACTCTTAATGCTGGAAAGCCTTCCAAGGTGGGCGAATGACAACAATTCTGCAAACATGAGTGAGACAAAATTTCTCTACAGCGCTGGAAGAGACTCATTGCAAGTTATGGCAAACACTTGATTGCAGTTGTTGCCGCTAAGCAAGGCCCAACCAGTCATTTTTTTCGGAAGGCAATTACTTTTTCACACAGGCCTTTTTAGGTTTGGGTTTGTTTCTCCCTTAATACTAAAAAGATTCATTTAAAACTGCATTTTGTTGTGTTGTCATTGACTAATATTTACATTTGTTTGAGAAAGTCCAGGTGACGAGTGAGATACATCGTTGTTCTGCCTTGCTTTTCAGGTGGCTCGCCAGTGCCGCCTGCCAAGAGTAGTATGTCCGATGCGGTTTTACCAGACAAGAACCAGGTTCCTCTCAAAACCAACTTGCTGCAGTTCAGGAAGAATGTTTCAGACCTCAGGATGCAGCTTCATCAGATGAGACAACTGCAGGTAAAAAGTTTGTCTCCATTGTCGACACAGCCTCGGCTTAGCATGTCCATCTGCTTTAATGTTCCCTTCCCTTTTGCCCACTCAGCTCCAGAACCAGGAGATACTGCAAGGCCAGCTGAAGCGAACTAAACAGGAAATTGGTGTGAAGCTTGCAGAGGCCATGCGACGTCTGGATGATCCGGTCCAGAAGCAGAGAGCTCTGGTAGAAGAAGACCGGCAAAAGTACTTGACCCTAGAGGAGCGTGTGCTGATGCAGCTCGGGTAAGGCGGCTCACAAATCACAGACGGTGTCATGAACTTGGGTTTGTACTGCCTTGGTGGGCCTGCCTGTATGAAAAGCTCCTTTTGTTACGCACCCATGCTAACTGTCAATTTATAATAGTATAATAAAGGGGACAGAGAGCTGAAGAGAAGAGGAGGAGCGGTGGGAGCGAGCAGGAATGGTCATGTGAAGGAGGTCGGAAAGCTAGGGAGGAGAGAAATTGTGGAGGGCATTAAAAGTATACAGAAGAATATTGAGGTGAATTCTGAATTTGATGGGAAGCCAGTGAAGTTACTGAAGGACCGGGGCGATGTGGTGGGTGGAGGAGGTTCTATTGAAAATGCGGGCAGCTGAATTCTGGACCAGTTTGGAGACCAGAAAGGAGGGCGTTACAGTGATGTAGATGCGACGTGACGAGGCTGTGTACAAGGACAGAAGCGGAGTGGACCGTGAGCGAGGGGCGTAGGCGGTTTATGTTACAAAGATGGAAATGGTAATGTTATTGATGTGTGACCAAAATTATAGAAGAGCTGTCGAGGATGACACCGTCACCCAGTACTTTTACATTAGGTGAAAGACTGGTTAAATGGCTTAATAAAGTAGCAAACTCATTGAACCATGCACGTCTTAACGTTTGATCAAGCACCCCGCATTTTACGAGCCGCATGTTAGTACAGGCAAGTTAAGTCAAGGAGGCAGAGTGCATACTGGGAGCCGCTTAACACCCAAAGCAAGCTTGGCTAGTGCGAGCCGTGGCACCCACTTACCCTCTTGTGTAGCCATGAGAAGTAGGCGAGAGCCGGTCACGATTCAATGCACACACACCTGCACGCATGACCATAACGCGATTGTTTCTTGCAAGTAATGAATGATAATCTGCATAAAGACATGTCAACGAATTAATGTGACGACCGCTCTTTCGCCTTCCACGGTAGAAGTAATTCGAATGAGACTGGAAATTATACACAATGTCAGGGACATAAACAGCTGAATAGAAATTATGGGAAGCATCCACATTTTTGCTTGCTTATTACGCATAAATAAAGCATACTCATTAGGCGTTAATGCCAGTGGGATTAATTAGAACGGTGAGATATGTCATCTTCTAGCTTTTTGAAAATACCTCATAACTTACAGTCGGACAAAGAGAATTGTTACTCGAACACACTCTCCTTATTGTTGGCTCCGTGCCCTTCAGAGACTTGATATAAAAGAGCGTTTCTCAAGGGTGAACATGGCCACATTGAATAACAATGCCAGCCTCCTCTATGCAAATCAAACATGTCACACAAGGTTATCACGCGATGCTTTCTCCCTTGGAGGAGCCCATTGTCTCACGAGCTGGTTAAGCAGCTTAAAGTCAGCATGAGGAAGAAGTTTTCAGTGTGCAAACATTTGGTTACAGGATGAGCTGCAGAAACAGGTTCACGTAGACAAAACAGAGTGACAATCTTATTGTTTTGGTGCAAACACTTTGTTACTCCTAGTGTTTGTAAAGTGTAAATATTAGTAATATTATTATATTAATAGACTAATATTAGTATGTTTTAGGAGTCATTAGGTTGTTTTGGGGGCGATATAGCTTGGGTGGTAAGAGTGATCGTCTCACCAACCTAAAGGTTGCTGGTTCGATCCTCCGTCCTCCCGTGATCATGTCAAAGTACTCTTGAGCAAGATACTGAACCCCCAGTTGCTCCTGAAGCATCATCAGTAGGTAAATCCCTGAACAATGTCATTGTGGGCATGTCCCTTGAGAGGGTAGTTCATTTGTAATTGTGTTAGAAAAAGTTTATCCAGGGTTTGTTCTGTGCTGAAGTCTTTGTGTTATCTGTCTGTAACGTTCTGGCATCCTGCAGGGATGTGGAGCAGTATGTGGTCTCTCTCCAGAAGGACTCATCAGGGACACACAGACCGGTGACCCTGAAGGATGTGGAAGAGGGGGCCATGACCTTGAGGAAGGTTGGAGAGTCCCTAGCAGGGCTCAAAGGTAAGACCATAAACTTGCTTTTTTGCCTAAGACATGTCCTTTGGTTATTTTTTCAGCCAACCACAGTGGAACCTTAGATTTTGTCGAGACATATTTTTGCTAATAACGTTTGTTGAAAACCAAATCCTACGAGTCTCCACTGCTTTATGACTGTAGAATGTGTTTGTGTGCAGGAGAGTTCCCGGCCCTGCAGACTAGAATGCGCTCTGTCCTCAGAGTGGAGGTGGAAGCCGTCAAGTTTTTGAAGGAGGAACCTCATAAGCTGGACAGCATGCTGAAAAGAGTCAAGAGCCTGACAGACACACTCAGCAGCCTAAGAAGGTAGGAGAATACATTCCGGCTCTTTTGCAGCGTGAATGTGCAAAATAAGGAATGGAGGTCAGGCAGCAGGATGGCCTGTTTTCTGTCTTAAGGAGAAACACACATAAGGGCTGATGAACTTGATTTGTCTCCATCATCTCCACTGAACTGATAAGTGAATTCTTTTGGTGGACACAGCAGGACCTAATTTCCATTTCTATGAATTACACACAGTAACAGACTCTCACATTGTGCACTCTGGCATTTTACCTAAAACTAAACGGAAACCTCTCAATGCATTTACAAACACTCATCCCTTCAGTTGTGCCATTGAGGTCCCTCAGAAAGCAGCTGATCCTTCTTCTAACATCCACGTGGACAACAGCCCATCCGTAGCAGTGCGGGAATCCCCGCCGGCATCTGTCCCACCTGGCTCCACGGCACCCCCACTGGAATCCCAGAGCTCCACCGTTAAATCGGAGCCGGCCTCTCCAGTGGTCATCCATCATGTCGAGAGCTCCTTGGTCCACCTGCATCAATCCCAGCATTCTGCCAGTTTGTCAGGCGCTCAGCCGAGTCCCCCTCTTAGTCCCAGCCTCACTCACTTCAACACCCCCAATCTCAGCAAGATCCAAGGCCGGGAATCCCCCAAAGCGGTGGCTGCTGATCCCCCCAGTCCAGCCCATCATAAGAAGGCAGGTGGCAGCCCGGTGAACTACAGCAACGGGGCCGCCAGCCAAGTCCTTGTGATTGAGGAGCTGCAGAACAGTCAGGACAAACGCAAGAACATAGCCCTGTCCATAGAGGTATGTATAGTCAGTCGTCAAGTTTGACAGTACCGTTCTAAATAAATTAATACATTGTTTGTTGGTGGGATTACACATTTTTAAACCTTTTTCACTTTTGTTTGCATTTTTGTACATTTGGTACTGCATGAATCTTAATGACATCAAATTCCAAAGGCAGTCAGTAATGCTGGTATAAACTTTCTTTTTGATCTCTGTAGGTAGCGGAGAAGGAGTGGGAGGAGAAAAGGCAAAACATGGGTCAGTATGATGAAAAAGAGTTTGAGAAAATCATCCAGGAGGCTGAGGCCAACATGATAAAAGTCCTTCCCAGTCTGGATGTGGCAGCTAACTCGGGACAGCTCTCGGCAAACACCCAAAGTCCCCTACAGTCACCAACAGGTTTCTTCAATAGTGTCTTATCCGCATGTGCTTGGTGAGCTAAATCAACTCATTTCTGTCATGTGTTAGAGACCCAACGTGATGCTCAGTTGGACAAAGCAGCCAAGAAGGTCCCTGAGAAATTCCCAAAGCCAGTCATGGAGAAACCTGCCAACCCAGTGCTGGATAGACCCTCAAAGACTGCCCCCAAACCTGCATCCCCTGACAGTTTTAACATGCTGGTATCTGAAAAGGTTACCAAGTCCCCACCACCACCCCCTCCGAGGAAGACCTTCACCAGCTCCAGTGCAGGCATGACCACCACACGGTCCGGAGAGGTGGTCTACACCACCAGGAAGGACTCTGTGTCAGCTCAGGTCAGTCTAGCAAAGAGATGTCTGTTGTTAATGTTGAAATATTCCTTTAGTGATTGCTGTCTTCTGTTCCTTCAGGATAGTGAAGAGGAGGGTCTATTACCTGCTGCCCAAATCAAATCGACCAAAGCTACATCACCAGAACCCAAGAAACCTGCAACCCTCCCTCCTGTTGTCAACTCTGCTGTCCGGGAAGAGGAGGACGAAGGTGACAAGATTATGGCAGAACTTCAGGTGGGCTGCACACACACACACACACACGCACACACACACACACACACACTACTGTAGTTTTTGGGTGGGAGATCTGCTGGATTGGTTCCGCAATGTGGTAGTGGGTTGTCTTTCTTTTCCCTGGTGGTTCACCCCTCTTCACAATGGACGGGCGCTGGCAGCTGCAAAAAGGAACAAGTCTGAATCTGTTTTTTTTGTCACATGATCCCACTCCTCAAAATCTTTGTCCCCAATCCTTCCCCCAACGCCTCTCTGCACGTCTCCAGGTTTTCCAGAAGTGCACAGTTCAGAAAGTAGGGGTGCAAAATGTGGTGGATCCCACCACTCGAATTGAAGCTCAAATAAGAGAACTAAGAGCAGGTGTCGTGTTACCCGTCAAAAAGAAGAAGGTAACACCTTTTTTGTCGCACAGCTGCCCGCTGCCTGCCTCTGCAGACTATCTGAGACCCCACATGGCTGCTTCCTAACACTGAAACCTTTAACCTCCAGTCTGTTCCCCTGTCTCCTTCCCTCTTTACAATCGCTTGCTTGAAACTTTCTCAGGAATAAGTCTGAATTAAAAGAATCTTCTGGACAGGCTGGACACTACAATGTTGTGGTTTTTTTCTCACGCTTACAAATAAAAGCTATTGCACAATCTTCCAAAAAGCAGTTGGATTGTTGTCTTTATTTGATGTCTCATTTGCCCAAAACATACTTTGCCAATTGGCTGTTAAGGTCATAATCAACATCAAGTGTGCAGACAGCCTGTTTTGCAGACTTGGTTCAGAAGCTGATCATAGCTAGTGTGGCCCAATGTGCATGCTTCTCTTTTCACTTCACCTGTCTTTTTTTTTTTCTTAATGGCTGTGCTGAACTTTTACAGCTTCATTTTCATTTCTTTGTTTCAAATCAATGTACTAATCTATTAAAGCTGCATTTTGAAGTTTGAGTTTATTTTTTAAACAATAACTGTTCGAAAAAATGCACATCATTATACATCATTAAAATACTGTAATTTCAATATATAGTTGAAGAACAGGGGTCTCAAACTCAACTTACCTTGGGGCCACTGGAGGCAGAGTCTGGCTGAAGCTGGGCCGCAGCCTTGGCACACATGCACGCGCGCGCAATTAAAATTCAAAATGTTTAAAAATGCAAACGTCTTTTTTATTTATTTCTCAACACAAATTAAGATAAACAAGGCCACTGGTATAAAGAACTTGTGTGCAAAACTAGTAATAATGATCAGTTTTTCACTCATTAAAAAATGTTCGCTTCTTGCATCAAGCCCGGTCGATGTCACGCCCCTGAGAGCCATATACCCCACCGTGATTGGTAGGTTTGTCAGGTCCGCACACAACGCTGTAAAAAGTGCCATTCATTTAAAACTCGAGGGCCGCACTAACATTAAACTTTCAAATTAAGGTGGGGGCCACAATATATCATCCTGCGTGACGCAGATGGCCCGCGAGCCGCAAGTTTGAGACCTCCTGTTGTAGAATGACATTTTACGCAAAAACAATATACTGTTTAATGTAAATAGTGATAGAGAAGTAGTGGTGACTTTGAGGGTTGGGGAATTGACAAAGATTGGTAGCTAGATGGATAGGCTCCTGCATCCCCCTGCTCCCCTAGTGAGGATAAGCAGCATACAAAATGGATGGTAGCTCGATGCTCATTGTTTAAAATTAATTAAATCTAAATAAAAGTATAGAAATACAAACATTCAGCTGATATACGAACATTATTGAAAAATACTGTAGACGCTGAGGCAGTTAAGTTAGTCCACAGAGGCTTGACTAAGCAGTTACAGAGTAATATTATTTCCTACACTTTTGTAGCAGAACTCAGAGCCCAATCATGATGGAAAAGATCCAGACGCGGATGAAAATGGAAACACAACTGTGCAGCAGAGCCAAGGGGTACGTGTTGTGTTATTTTTGTGTCTATCAACTTGACTAAGTTTCTGATGTTTGGTTTATTTAAACATTCTGAACAGCCAATTTAAACTTTTGCAGGTAATTTACTATGTGACTGGAAAGATTCCAAAAGAGCCTCCACCCTATTCAGGAACCGAGGAAACCCATGAAGACCAGGAGCCCGCCCAGTCTCCATCACAGGTGTCAAATGTCACTGTTAATGACAATTCTTCAGGCCAACCACTGTCGCAGCCTCCCAAGTCACCACCATCCAAATCTCCGCCTCCTATTTCACCCAAGCCTGTGGGACTGAATGGATTCAAACTGCCCAGGAAGCCCATGAAACGCTCTGTGTCCATGAAGACCAGTGCAGAGATGGAGAAGGCAAAGAACCTGAACAGAGTCAATGCAGAAAAGAAGAGTCACTTAATTCAGGATTTTGTTTCTTCTACTAAGAATGTCAAATCTGAGCCTGTAGCAGACACCGCAGGCAGTACCATAAGAGTGGCATCTAAAGGTCCTGCTCCACCCCCACCACCCAGAAGGTCTTCAAGTGAGGACAATCCGCCTAAAGAGAGCTTGGAGGAAGGAAGGGAAGAGGCAAGCCTTAGTCCTGATTTACCAGGAGAAGAGGCACCACCCCCCCCTGACAACATCGCCTTTATGATCACTAATACTAAAGTTCAGGCGCTGTCTTGTGGCGAGTACCAGGAACTGCTCAGTGGCAAGAAAGGTAGCGTCCAGACTGTGACTGTAGGTGGCGCCACTAGCCAAGGGGACATCACAGCAGATCCCAATGTGCCTCTAGATAACGACTTCAACAAGAAGCCCGTCATCATCATTTTTGATGAACCCATGGACATTTGCTCGGCCTACAAACGCCTGTCCACCATCTTTGAGTGCGAGGAGGAGCTGGACAGGATGCTAGCAGAGGAGCGTATTGATGAAGAGAGCGAGGAGTCGGACACAGACAGGAGCAGCGAGCTTCGGGCAAAACCTGAGGGATCCGTGGTGATTGACAGCAAACAGGTCCGGTCTTCTCAAGGTGACCACACCAGCCTGTCGTCCTCCTCCTCGTCATCATTAGTCTCGGAATCTACAGATGGAGTGTACAATGGAGATAGCAAACAGGACGGCAAGAAGAAGTTCAAGTTCAAGTTCCCTAAGAAACAGCTGGCGGCACTGACCCAAGCCATTCGCAACGGCTCCAAGTCTGGCAAGAAGACGCTACAGGTGGTTGTGTATGAGGATGAGGAGGAATCAGACGGGACTGTAAGGCAGCACAAAGAATCCAAGCGATTTGAGATCTCACGCTCAAAGTCCTCAGCGGACGATGTCCAAGTGCAGACTCTGCCTGCAGCCTCTGCCTGCAGAACCAACGAAATCCGTAAAAACACGTACAAGACACTGGACAGCCTGGAACAGACCATAAAGCAGCTGGAGACCACCATTAATGAGATGGGACCTTGCTCCCCCGAGGAGCCCATTTATGCAGAGGTGAAAAAGGGAGAAAATGGGAAAGTCTCAGAAGGCGTCGGGCTGAGGAGGTCCGCCTCTCTGCCTACCTCCAGAGGTTCTGCCCTGAAGCTAGTCGGGAAGAGTTCATTCCAGAAGAAGACTAAACCTGTCCTCCTCCCGCGCCCTGTAGTCATTCCCAGCACCACCATCACTGCCCCCAGCACCATCCAGCAGGTCTCTCTCTAGCTATTCACAAGGCTTGGGGTCTTTCTCTTTCCAACCTGCCTTACTTACTCAAATGACCAAACCATTAATCCACCTCGCAGGTACTTGGAAGCATAAAAGGTCCACCTTGGCTTACTCCTTCTGTGAAAATCATGTTGACATGATTTGAGATGTTGTTGGGTTACTGCCTCCCACCTAACTCTTCACTTCATTGCTGAAAGGTTTTCAGTCAATGACAATCAGAGACACTGTCGTGATGATTAATCCTCATGTCTTCATCTTGTTTGCATGTTGAGTGTTCTTTTGATGACTGCCTGATCTTTCTCTGGTGTTTCACAATGGAGGTGTCTCGACTTCACACTCTTCCTATGTGCTCTGTTGTTCTTTCCTTTCTTTTGTTTTATTTCTTTTTTTGTCTTTTTCGTTTGGGTCCCCCTGCAGAACACCAGTGTCGCTTCCCCTACTAGTCGGATGCCCGTCCCTTTGTCGGCGAAGTCCAGGCAGTCGCCGGGTACGACTGACAAAGCAGCAAAACAGCAAAAACTGCAGGAAGCCCAAAGGCAGTTCCGACAGGTAGTTTTACTGTAGGGCCTTTACTGCAGACTGGAGGACGTTGACTTGTAGACATAGGCGGGCGGAAACCACCAAAGTTGTGGATCTGTACCAAGAAGGCATGATGACTGTTAGGCGTAACATGACTGTGCTGTACGGTACTGTTTGCTTGTGCATGTCCACACTGCTCATGGTCTTCACTGTGTTGGTGACTAAACATAACAACCGCAAACAATGGCAGAGAAAAGCCCGAGCCATCTGAGTTTTTCATCGCATCTCCAGTTCCCATCACAGCTGAGTTCCTAAACAGTGTTGCCGGACCCTCCAACCCTCACTCCTTGGATGCTTTTGTTTCAAACCTCCCTGACAACTGCTAAGCAAAACAACTGCTTCTTAACCTCACTGAGACATGTTTCCTTACCCTCTGCTCACCATGTGCTGATCTCACCATCAGCAGATAAGGGCTGGTCCACGTTCCCCTGCCTGCTCTCGTGTGTCACACACCCCCTAACCTTGTAATATCCTCCAAACCCTTACCTGCATCTTCTGAAATGTCTCCTGCGGCCTCTTGGAAGGTTCTAAAGGTCCCACTAACAAGAGAAACTGAATAATGTTCTTCCTATTTAACCTTTACTGCATCGTGTTTTCTGGTAACACAACTGTTCAATAGGGGTGGGACAAAGTAGCATACATGATGAATTCATAAGGTTGAATCAAAGGCAACAGGACATCTTCCATGCAATTGAGGTCACTTCATAATTCCTTGGTTCCAATGTTGTCTTCCAAGGGATCAGCCTGAAGACTTGTTTCCACCAAGCTACACGCTTTCTTATACTTAGCAACCAATGACCCAATACACACCAAGGATGTTTACAATGTGTCATTGAACTATATCATCTTCTTCTAGTGATGTCACACTGCTTTTGTTTGATCCTTACAAATTGTCCGCCTGTGAGCCAAGCGTTAGAAACAAGCGTAGAGTCAATAGTGAAGTTCTTCACCGACATGGAAGTCACTTTGTGTGGAGTCCAGTTGCCCGGGTTTGAGCCGTCGTGTAGAAGAAGAGACGTTGTTCAGTTCCCACCCCTACTTGACTCTGTCTTTCTCGCCATGTGAGCCAGTAGAAACATGGAGCTCGTTTTGTATGACCGGCGTTTGTGTGTCATTGTGATTTGTACGTGTGTAACATGTAGACTTGTGTTGCCTTTTTTGTGTGTGTTTTTTCGTTTGACGACCACTATTTGTTTTGGCCTCTGTGTTTGCAGGCTAACGGAAGTACTAAAAGAGTGGGAGGGGATCATAAAACGACTTCCCCCACTGTACCCGTCTCTAAAATCCCTGCCTTTTATCCTAGCACTACCAAGAGCACCTCAGACGCCTTTAATCCCACTAACCCTCCCTCCTCCAAGTCCTCCTTGCTGTCCCATCACAGTGCTCGTCCTACTGCCCCCCCCTCCTCCCACATCCCCTCCCTGTCTAACGGATGCCTCAAACCCCCCTCACAGCACGCAGGTAAAGCTCTGTCGTTCTCCTCGCAGACCCCGAATGGTCGAATGCACTCCTCTTCCTTTTCATCCTCCTCCACACCCCCCTCCCCTCTGTCACCCACACCTTTGGTCCCAGGTGGGAAGAGCATCCGCACCATACACACCCCCAGCTTCACCAGCTACAGGGCCCACAACGGCAGCAGCAGCAAGTCCTGCATCCCAGCAACCTCGGTGGCTAAGGACGCCATTTAGACCCCGCTTTGGCCCCCTCTCTTGTAGCAGGTAGTCACGTGGTGTTGTCTGTGTTGATTTTTTTTTTTACTTTTATGTTTTGACACTGATGCTTGCAACCCCCCTTCCGTTTAATAGTTCTCTCCAAATCTGTTTTTATTCTTGTTTGTAGTTTATGTACAATATATCTCTCAGACAGTGTACAGATGGTCTTTTATTTTTCTTACCAGAGCTTTGGATAAGCGTAGTATATTTAATGTGTGGATTTATAAAGTATGTACATTACACCCTTTTAAATGCCTTACAAAGACACTAACAACTACTTTCTCATCAAGTTTCAACTGCCAAGAGTAAAAAAAAAAAAGGAGATATTGAGTGCGCCCATTTGCCAAAGTTGTCCAAGCCTGACTGTAATGCAAAACACTCCGACTTGTACATACAGTAAATGCCTCCAATAAGACAATAAGTAGTTTTCTTAACATACCAAAGTTTATTTGCATGCATGCCTACATCAGATATTTTATGAGAGTGCTGTAAAAAAATAAAAAGAGTAGCATTCGCACAAAGTGACAATGTAAATATTTGTGTTTTTGTTCAAGCTTTAAGTCATATCATGTGGTGCAAAAGCGCATGCTTGAAAAGCATCAATCTCCCATTTTGGATTTTCTGATTAAAAAGGCTTCCAGCAATGAAAATGTGAGTGTGCATTTTTAATACGCAGAACTTCCATGTCACTCTTCACAGGAAAACCATCAATAACAAATGGAGTTACTGTATATTATGTCATTGCATTTGCTTTTAGTTTTGTTTAGTATACAATATGTTTTGCAGAGATGAAGATGCTGAGGTTCTCTTTGGGTGTGACCAGGATGGACAGGATCAGGAATGAGCACATCAGAGGGACAGCACATGTTAGAGGTTTTGGAGATAAAGTCAGAGAGGCCAGACTGAGATGGTTCGGACATGTCCAGAGGAGAGATAGTGAATATGTTGGTAGAAGAATGCTGAGTTTTGAATTGCCAGGCAGGAGACCTAGAGGAAGACCAAAGAGGAGGTTTATGGATGTAGTGAAAGGGGATATGAAGGTAGTTGGCGCAAGAGAAGAGGATACAGAAGACAAGAGTTAGATGGAGGCAATTGATTCGCTGTGGCGACCCCTAACGGGATAAGCCGAAAGGAAAAGAAGAAGACAATATGTTTTGCCTCTTGAGTTTTGTGGTTGCAGTTTGCAGTGGTGCAGCACACTGTTAGCTGTTGCTAATATTCTGGCCCCAAAGAGGGCACCAAAATAATAGCAACTACTCCAACGTGGTCCAACTGGCGGCTGGGATAGGCTCCAGCTTACCCGCGACCCTAATGAGGATAAGCGGCAGAGAAATGGAAGAAGTGGACTTGGATATATTGTGACGTGACCCCAAGAAGGTATAACCGGCTGATATACTTAAACGCGACAAACAATCTGTATGGTCTTGATTTTTGACTGTGCGGGCTTCCGTAGAGGCGCCTAGGTAACACGGTAGCCGGAGAGACGCTGTGTAAGTAAGTCGTTTCGCTTCCTCGACCTTTTGAGCACGAAAAGAACCCCAATTCTGTCGGGATTCAGTCAGACGGCCGTGTTGCGAGCATGTACTAGACCGGTTAGTAATGCTAGCGTAGAGTAAAGCTAGGCGTCGCTATCGCCATGATGCTAACACGCTAGCTAGACGCGTCGCTAATGTGGCTCGTCGAAGCAGCGGCTCCTGCTGCTTTCAAAATACTTTTTCTTCTTTAGAGAAGGAACCGTTTTAAAGTTCCAACTGTCGTTTCCCAGGCGCAATTATGCGCCCCGAAAAAGGCTGACCGGGCCCCGCCATCATGGGCACAGCGTCCTCCCTGGTCAGCCCAGGCGAGGTGATCGAGGACGGCTATGGGGGTGACGGCGGGGAGGCCTGTGAGATCCCCGTGGAGGTCAAGCCCAAAGCCCGGCTCCTCCGCAGCTCCTTCCGCAGAGGACCTCGGGTGATCGGAGCCAGTTTCAAGTCAACGGGCTCTGTGGACCTGGAGTACGCCGCCGAGTATGAACGCCTCCGGAAAGAGTACGATATCTTCCGTGTGAGCAAGAACAACGAGATCACGTCCATGCAGAAGAAGGAGGCCAAGCTGGACGAGGAGAACAAGAGGCTGAGAGCTGAGCTACAGGTCGAACGTTGTAATCGTTTCCTCTCATGCAATGTAGGTCTCATGCAGAGACCTGACGTTGTCTTCCATGTGCCTGCAGGCTTTGCAGAAGACCTACCAAAAAATGCTGAGGGAGAAAGACAGCGCTTTGGAGACCAAGTACCAGGCCATGGAAAGAGCTTCCACCTTTGAGCATGACAGGGACAAAGTGAAAAGACAATTTAAGGTGAACAGTGACTTCATACACGATTGCGCTCTCTCTTATTAAGCTGTGCACCATCAGATCTTTCGAGAGACGAAGGAGAAGGAAATTCAGGACCTCCTTCGTGCCAAGAGGGACTTGGAAGCCAAACTGCAGCAGCTGCACGCTCAGGGCATCCAGGTTTACTCTCCCAATGATTCTGATTCCGATGACAACCAAACGACTGTGACGGGTAAATCCCCCGAACTCGTCAAATACAGTGTGACCTTCAATGTCCTCACATTTGTTTCACAATTTAGTGTGTGTTCATCCAGAGCTGGTCCTACCCAGTAGCCCATTTCCACCGCCGCAGCTTTCCTATTTACCCCGGTAGTTTGAAACACCCCAGTGCCTTTCCAACAGAATCTACCCAAGTAAAAAGTTGGGCTGAAAAAGTCCCACAGAGCCACTAGGTAGGTTTAGTGAAGTTCCAGGAGCTAATGAGAGGCGGGCTATGCTGTCGAACACGCGCGGTGATTTTACTCAGACGCCATGTTTGAACTTACGACCTTTCATATGTTCATATTTACAGCTTGTATGTAGATATGATTAACAGCACGATGTGGCATCCTAGGTGACATTATGAATGGTTCCCTTTCTTACCACCCTGTTGGGGATTTAGTGTTCCCTCGTTTATCGCAGGGTATGGCTTCCCAAAATAGCCCACAATAGGTGAAATCCGTGAAGTAGCCAACTTTATTATTTTACAATTATTATATAGGTTTTAAGGCTGTAAAATCCCTCACCATACATTTTATGCACTTTCTTAGGCAGGCATTAACATTTCAAACATTAGTAGATTTAAAAAAAATAAGCGTCACGTTTTGGCCACCCCGCTGCAATGCGGAGAGAAAGTGAACCCAAGTGCAGGTACGTCTTTTATAATTAAATGTTGCTATGCAGCGCAGAATCCACAACTGAGCAGTAACATTGCCAACCAACAATGCTTCTACACCAAACGCCCGTAACGGCGCCCTACCGCCGCCTAACTTCTCCTTTCCTTTTGCATGCCCAGAAGTCTAACTTTTTGTACGATGGTTAGCATCCTCCTCTGCCTGTCGGGTGCAGAACGTTTTGTCGACATTGTTGGGGATAAAACTTGCAAACATACAGCACTTCGGTATCACACTAGTTCAGAGATTTACTTTCCATGTCCTCCGCAATAGAGGATACTGGTGATAACTTTCTTGCATGTCCAGCTACAGGTACCCAATGTGAGTACTGGACCGGCGGTGTCCTGGGAAGGGAGCCCTCCATGGGCAGCATGATGCAACTGCAGCAGACCTTGAGAGGACCAGAGTTGGCACACAGCCTCATCGACGTGGAGGGCCCTTTTGCCAACGTAAGCAGAGGTGAGGCAGCAGAGCGAGTGTGGGATGTGTTGAAGAGGCATTCAGAATGATGACTTTGTGTCTGGTTTTGACAGATGACTGGGATGCTGCGGTGGCTAGTCTACTGCAGGTGTCCCCTCACGTGCCTCAGGCCTTGTGGAGCAACACAGTGCGCTGCTACTTTATCTCCACACCAGAGACTAAAGCAGAAGTGGACATTTTCAGAAAGGTCTCCCTTCTCACTCTTTGCTTGTACATGCCAATGTTTATTAAATATATAATGTAAGGATGTCACAAGATTTTGGGAGTTTAAAACGTGACAGTATTTGTGATTGAGAGATTAACTGTTTTTTATCAAAGTGTGAACTGTGACATTGCTACTGTGAATGAAATTACACATAATATAGAAGTGGCAGTGCACAAGGCAGGGTTGGAATCGCACATGAAGTGATTTACGCACACCATAAGCCTTGCAATCCTACCTGCACCCTGTGTTTGCAGTGTAAATTTCCTAACACAAGATGTAGTAATTCTACATTCAATCCTATACACTTTATTAATGTAGCACATTTTATAAACACATTTTCCAAAGAGCTGCACAAAGTAGTAAAACAGCATGTAAAAGAACAAATTAATACAGCAAAAACTAATAAATAAAAAATATAAAAGCATTTAAAGCATTGAAATATTCAAAACTACAAAAACAATGACAACAGTAAGTAAAAGAAGTTGGTAAAAATACAACTTGGAGGCTGACTACAGAAAAGGCCCGGTTTCCTCTGGGAGGCTACAATTGAACTTGATCAAACTTACATCGCTGCATATGACTTCTATCAAAACATATGACACTCTAAGCATCATGGGAACTGTAGTTTTTTTTGTGTAAATTGTATGTTTCATGCTTTGGTTGTAGAAACACTCACCTGTTCTGAGGAGGCTGTGTGAGGCTCTGGGACATTTCTATCTGAACGTCTGCTTTCCAGAAGACAATGCTGCCTCATACGCTTTGGTCCGAAAGCAGGAGATAGAGAGGAGCTCGGTGTTTGTGCTGCTTATCAAATCCACCATTAGCAGGTAACATTAATCCACATTTACAACCAACAGCTAGCACCGCATGAACAAATTTGTTGTGATGTGAAAGCTCTGTGGTCGACGACTGTCAAGAGGCGTTTGTGAAGAATCCAGATGGCCATCCTTTAATACTCTACCTCAAGACTCAAAAAGATGCTGGCCTGTCTGGACCGACAAGGACACTTCTGGAGAGACTCAACGCTGCAGATAAGGCTGCGAAAATTAAGGTGCAGTACATTTTCAAGACACAGCTTGTAACTTTTGTGTCTCAGAAGGTAACCATTCACAACACAAACATTCAGTTTAAGTCAGCATTTAACCAGGGTAGGAATTACTTGGGGCGTACGCACACTAGGCCGTTTGCGTCCCGATGGACTTGGATTTTGGAAATTGGGTTTACAAGAACAAGACTAGAAAAGATGAAAACTTTGCTTTTAAGAAAAGTACAATGTAAAAATACACAACAATATATTGTACCTTACTAATTTAATTTATATTATGCTACCTACCATTGGTCCTCACAAGTGTGTGTATGTGTGTGATAAAATCCCTGGCTCCCCCCACCAAGACAAAGAAAGTACCGGGATGAAAACTGCATTGCACCTCCCTGTAGCCGAGGTTTGACTAATGGGCGTACCCTCTCTCCCCAGCACCCTGGAATAGACTTTCCCAGGGAGGCTTAGGAGTGTCATGTTGGAATACACCCTCCCGTCACCATTCTTAAAAAGGGGGACCCCACTCCGGTGTGCCAGTTCAGAAGTATTGTCCCCGTCTTCCGTGTAATGTTGAAGATGCATGTCAGCCAAGACAGTCCCTCAACATCCAGAGTCTTAAGGAACTCAGGGCAAAACTCGTCCACCCCCGGAACCTTGTACACGGAGAGTGTTTTGACTACCCATGATACCTCAGACACGGTGATGGAACCATCCGCGTTCGTGTCCTCAGACTCTGCTTCCTTTATGGAAGGTACATCAGTGGGATTCAGTAGGGCCTCAAAGTATTCCTTCCACCGACCAACTATATCCTCAGTCGAGGTCAGCTGGCCTCCGTCCCACCTGTAAACAGTGTAGATCGGGCACTGATTCACTTTTCTGAGGTGTCCAACTATTTGCCAGAACCTCGATGAGGCCCACCCAAAGTCATGCTCCGTGGCCTCACCAAACTCCTCCCACACCCGAGTTTTTGCCTACACCACCGCCGAAGTCGCGTGCCGCTTGGTCTATTCACTCTATTTTTTTTACACAAATAATCTTGTCATTTTTTAGTCTGGTGAGATCTTGTGACATGGGCTGTTGGGGCACACCTGGAAATTACACATTTTAATTTAGTACACGAATGTAGTCACAGATGTGCTGTGTGTTTGACTTTTGATTCATTCTGAGTGTATATTGTTTCTATCCATATGTATTGTGTTAGTTATTAATTAAATATATAAGAAATACAATTAATGAATAATATGCAAATCGAAAAAACGTGTTCTTTTACGTGTTTGCACTGACCTGCATGGACTTGCACGGAATTATGCCAAACCAGTGCTCTCAGTGCTATCGCACTAGTTAAAAGTGCGTGGCTTTAGATGTGACATACACCCAGGGGCAGTAATTTTGGCCAAGTGTGAGAACTCCCCTACCTCTGGTCTAAATTAATAAAACAGTTTGCGTTATCGCTGGACCTGGGGAGTCTGCCTTCTGCTGGTCGTTAGATGCATTACAGCACTCATAATAAACGTCTGTGCAGTTGTTGGAGCACAGCGGTTCTGCAGAAGATGGGGCTGCCCTCATTTTTGCTCAGTTGGAGAAAGTCATCAAACAGGTACTTCATGTCCACCTTGTTGTAGTTACTGACTTTTTGTTTTTTTGATGACTGCCTAACCTTCCTTTTAGGAGTTGCTCTGTCTTGAAGGCGCAGACACCGACCCAAAGGACTCTGGGATTGACGATGGCCGCGAGGAAGACTTGGGCGATGTCCTGTGGGACCTTCATGATGAGCAAGAGCAGATGGAGTCCTACCAGCAGGCTTGCAGCAGCACCAGCTCTCAGCTGGGCTTCCAGAAGGTGGGCTTCACTCGAGCGCCTTTTTCAATGGTAGTGGTTTTCTTTATCCTCCTCAATGTCTTGTCAGTATGTGGAGCGCCTCAACGACATGATCGCCGCCCCTCCTCCCACACCCCCTTTGCTGGTGTCGGGTGGACCCGGCTCTGGGAAGTCACTCCTCCTCGCCAAATGGTCAAAACTCCATCCAGAAGTCCATCCTTTTTCCTCCAAGCAGAACATTCACAATGTGGCTTGTCCTCTGCAGGATTGAACTGCAGCAGAAGCAGACCCCCAACACCTTGTTCCTATATCATTTTGTTGGGCGACCCTTTTCCTCCAGCTCGGAGCCCGTCCTCATCATCAAGCGCCTCACAGTCAAAGTAAGACATCTTTATACTTTAAATTACTGCTTCATAACTTTAGGAATAGCGTGCTGTCTCACTGACATTCTGTAGCTGCTTCAACACTTCTGGTCCATTTTGGGCTTGTCCATGGAGCCCAGTAAGATTTTGGAGGAGTTCCCACGCTGGTTAGAGAGGCTGTCGGCGCGTCACCAAGGCAGTATCATCATCATCATTGACTCCATTGACCAAATACAGGCGAGGACCCGCCCACTCAAGCCAAAATGAATTATTTTGTTACTTCACTTGTACCTCACAATGATGTTTGCCTTTTTGTTCATGTAGCAAGCAGAAAGACACATAAAGTGGCTGATTGACCCACTGCCCGTCAACGTCAGGGTGGTTGTGTCTGTTAATGTGGAGACATGTCCTCAAGCCTGGAGGTCAGTCGCAACTCCTAAATGTCACACGAAAATGTAGCTGAATCATTGGGGCCTGTTTCCAGACTGTGGCCCACTCTCCACTTGGATCCCCTGAGCGTCAGTGAGGTCAGGAATGTGGTGACTGCAGAGTGCCAAAGCATGGATCTCCAACTGTCAAAGGATCAGGTGGAAGCACATCAATGAGAGGCGTCTATTGTGAAGGTGTGGGAACATATTTAACTTGAGTTTTTTTTTTTTTGTAGGAGAAGAAACTGGAAAAACATTGCCGTTCTGCATCAACCTGCAATGCTCTATACGTCACACTGCTAGCAAGGATGAGCACCAGGTTGCGCATATCATGTCATGTCATCATCCATCCATTAATTTTTTTCCGCTTATCCTAAGTCGGGTCAAGGGGTTCAGCAGCTTAAGCAGGGAAGCCCAGACTTGCCTCTCCCCGGCTACTTCGTCCAGCTCCTCTCGGTGGATCTTGATATGTTCCCAGGCCAGTTGAGAGACATAGTCTCTCCAACATGTCCTGGGGGTTCCCCTAGGCCGCCCACCGGTCGGACGTGCCCTGAACACCTGCCCAGAGAGGCGGCTGGGAGGCATCATAACCAGATGCCCGAGCCACCTCATCTGGCTCCTCTCAATGCGGAGGATCAGCGGTTTTACTCCAAGTGTCTCCCAGATGACAGTGCTTCTCACCCTATCTCTAAGAGAAAGCCCAGGCACCCTGCGAAGAAAACTCATTTCGGCCACTTGTACCCGCGATCTTGTCCATTCGGTCATTGTCTCATGACTCATGACTGTAGGTGAAAGTAGGTTGTAAATCAACTGGTAAATTAAAGACTTATTGCTGGCAATGCGAACCAAACTGACACTGGTCACAAAGGGGAATTAGGTGGTCCGATACCCCATATTCCCGGAGCTCTTCCCACAGTACACCTCGAGGGACACGGTTGAATGCCTTCTCCAAGTCCACAACACATGTAAAACTGGTTTGGCAAACACCCATACAGCCTCAAGGACCCTGCCCAGAGTATAGAGTTGGGCCACAGTTCCACGACCAGGACAAAAACCACACTGCCTTTCTTGAATCCGGGATTCGACTATCCAGATGCTCCTCTCCAGGACCTCTGAATAGACCTTACCAGAAAGGCTGAGGAGTGTGGTCCCACGATAGGTGGAACACACCCTCCAGTCCCCTTTCTTAAAAAGCTGGGCCACCACCTCGGTCTTCCATCCATGCAGAGCATATTTGTTATATATACATATATTTATTTATTTTGGGGAAGAGGAGAGCAAAAACGTAAACTATATATATAGGTTTTTACTTTAAATATATATATATACATATATATATATATATATATATGTTTCTTTTATTTTTTTAACAGTAGATGGTGCTGGTCACTGGAGAAAAGCCTTGAGCAGTGCCTCCAGTGTCAGGATACCTTGGCCCTTTACCGCCTTGCACTCAAAATGATCCTGGACTCTCTCAGCTCAGACAGAGAGCAATACTTCATGAGAGAGGTAAGACACTACACTATATTTTTTTATAGAGGTCTATTTTGATATCCCAGGCTATTTTTTTTCTCGCTGTAGATACTTTGCCTCGTGTATTCCAGCCATAATGGAGTGAGTGAGTCAGAGGTGCTAGATCTTTTCCCAGAAATGGAATTTGCCCTACTGTCCTCACTGCTGTACCGTCTGAGCAGAGTCCGCATCGTCACCCTGCGCTGTGGCCTCATCACTTTCCAGCATCTGCAGGCATGTTCAAATTGTAAGAATTATTTGGACCTATGTGTTTGTGTATGTATGTTTGTGTTGCCAGGCATGGGAAGCAGTGAGGTTGGAGTTCCTTAGTGGTGGACGCACCTCTGGTGCCTACAGGGACAAACTGATCCACTACCTTAGTCAACACCTCAGGTGGTGGTGAGGGGTGGGGGGCATCTTTCATTATTTTTGTTGACCATTCTTTTTTCTGTCACTTCATTTTGTCTGTGTGTGTGTGTTTTTGCAGTCATGACGGTGTGACTTGGCGTGTTGCAGACGAATTGCCCTGGTTGCTGCAGCAACAGGAGGAAAGAGGCAAACTCCAGCTTAGCCTCCTCAACCTGTTTGTGTCCCACAACCTGTACAAGAGGTTAATGTATTGAGTTGACTGACACAGACACAGACACACCCATACGCTTATAATAATGGAGAGTGTATGTGTGCTGCTGTCTTCAGGGGTCATTTCTCTGAGCTGATAGCCTACTGGCAGTACGTTGGTAAGGACAAGAACTCCATGGCCACAGAGTACTTTGACTCTTTGAAACACTATGAGAAGAACTGCGACAGTGAAGACAGCATGACCAACCTGGCCAACTTGTATGAGACCTTGGGGCGCTTCCTCAAAGATCTGGGCCTCCCCAGTCAGGTGTTTTTGCGGTATTTATTAGAAACACTTTTTAGACAGTCTGTAAACAACCTGCCTTTTTCTGCCTGCCCTGTGTAGGCTGTGGCTCCTCTACAACGGTCACTTGAGATCAGAGAGACAGCCCTGGACCCAGACCACCCTAGCGTGGCACGCTCCTTGCACCAGCTGGCTGGGGTGTACGTCCAGTGGAAGAAGTACGGCAATGCAGAGCAGCTCTATAAGCAGGCGCTGGAGATGAGTGAGAACGCCTACGGGGCCGAACACGCCAGTGTGGCGCGAGAACTGGAGTCCCTCGCAATGCTTTACCAGAAACAGAACAAGTATCTTGACACCATTATTGATTAGCACTTGTTCATTGGTCATCCATCTTAGCAATGCTTTCGTTATCTTCGTCAGGTATGAACAAGCGGAGAAGCTCAAGAAGAGGTCCATGAAAATAAGGCAGAAAACAGCTCGCCAGAAAGGTCACATGGTGAGTAATTCATACAAAACAAAGTGCAATATATTTTTCAAAAAGTAATATAAAAAAAAGTAAAACACTGATACCCAATAGTAAAAACTCATGTTGGGCCTCCAGTATGGCTTTACTTTGTTGCGTCGCCGAGCCCTCCAGCTCGAAGAGCTCACCCTGGGGACAGACTCTGCCGACTGCGCCAAGACTCTCAATGAACTAGGCGTGCTCTACTACCTCCAAAACAACCTGGAGTAAGACTCGTCTGCCACGTTAACACTTTTCACAATATTCTGGGTCATTCCTTGTGTGTCGTCCCCAGCGCGGCTAAGGTGTTCCTGACCCGGTCTCTGGAGATGCGTCAACGTGTCTTGGGTCCCAGTCACCCCGACTGTGCTCAGTCCCTCAACAATCTGGCGGCACTGCACACGGAAAGGCGGGACTATGAGGTGGCTGAGGACATGTACGAGAGGGCACTTGACATCCGCAAGAAGGCCCTGTCCCCAGACCACCCCTCACTGGCCTACACGCTTAAACACTTGGCCATGCTGTACAAGCGCAGGGTGAGGCGGATCACACTTTCATTTTGTAAAGGGAAAACTGATGCAGTTTATTATGTCACAGGGGAAGCTGGAGAAGGCATTGCCCCTCTATGAGCTTTCATTGGACATCAGAGAAAAGAGTTTTGGGCCCAAACACCCCAGTGTGGCCACGGCACTGGTCAACCTGGCAGTGATCTACTGTCAGCTGGTAACTTTTCCCCAATGTTCTCGCTTATTTCACGTGTCTGAGCATACACGCAAACGACCTAAGCATTTCTTGTATCTCGGTGAGTGCCATCGGACGTGCACGCTTGTATCAAACCGGAGAACTTGAGGTAGTGCAACTTCCATTCTGTGGTATTTTGTGTATGAGTGGGTTGAAAAGAATGGAAAAGCGTATTTTACAGTGTAACTTTGTTTTTTGTCAACCTCAGACAAAACCAGCCGTAGAACTATTTCCACCAATTCCTGATCTGAATCTCGGAGGAAACCCCTAGTTTATCATTTAATTTTCCATTTTGTCTTGTTTACCATTTCTTTTTTTTTGCAACAGGCTGTTTAGGGACTATTTCATCCTGGGAATGACCTTGAAATTATTATTTTTTTACACAATTGTGTTTGTGTTCGGCAGAAGAAACACACTGAAGCGCTGCCTCTCTACGAGCGAGCACTCAAAGTTTACGAGGACACTTTGGGACGCTCGCATCCTCGCGTTGGAGAGACACTAAAGAACCTGGCCGTGCTCAGGTACACAACTATTCACCATACTCAGTTGTGCCAGACAGTAGATGACAGATGCAGTGAAGAAAAAGATTGTGTGCGGCGGTTGGCACCCGATTTGATTCAACTTGGGGATAAAAGTTGCAAACATACAGCACTTCAGTTAGTCACACTACTAGCGAGTGAACATTGATGTCCATTTGGCAAATCGAAGGCTTTCTGTAATGCACAGGAAGGCACGAAAGAGACTGACAATGGTCTACAGTCCCGTAGCCAATCAGGACGCAGAACACAAAGCATGAGTTCTCTCTTAGCGAATCAGGACGCAGACACAACACAGGGGTTTTCCTTTAGCCAGTCAGGACGCAGATACGACACGTGGGTTCGCCCTGTGCCAATCAGGATGCAGAACACAATGCACGTTCATGCCTGTGTTGAAAAAAAAAAAGTAAAGCACAAAATATTTCATGAAATAGGTGAACTGCGATGTCAAGAGGGAACTCTGTACTGCCATATACATGACTGGAGTTAAACTGCATGCCCTCCCTTGTCAGACATGATTATTTGGCTGTGGCGAGGTCCTCACTCTGATTATCCATCTTCTGTCCTCTGTTTCTCCATGCAGCTACGAAGAAGGCGACTTCGAGAAGGCGGCCGAGCTTTACAAGCGTGCCATGGAGATCAAGGAGGCGGAGCCGTCACTGGTGTGTGCAAATGCAGCGTCGCGCCACTCATCCAGCGCTGACACTTTCAGTCTAAGGGGACCTGCCCCCCTCCCTCAAGGTCCAAGGTGACTTCTGGTTGGAGGTTCTCATGAGGATTGTTCCATCCATCCATCCATTTTCTTCCGCTTATCCGAGGTCGGGTCGCAAGGGCAGCAACCTAAGCAGGGAAGCCCAGAGGTCCCTCTCCCCGGCCACTTCGTCTTACTCTTCCCAGTGGATGCTGAGGTGTTCCCAGGCCAGCCGAGAGACATAGTCTCTCCAACGTGTCCTGGGTCTTCCCCGAGGCTTCCTACCGGTTGGACGTACCCTGAACACCACCCGAGGAAGGCGTTCGGGAGGCATCCTAACCAGATGCCCGAGCCACCTCATCTGACTTCTCTCAATGCAGAAGAGCAGCCGTTCTACTCCGAGTCTCTCCCGGATGACAGTGCTTCTCACCCTATCTCTAAGGGAGAGCCCAGCCACCCTGCGGAGAAAACTCATTTCGGCCGCTTGTACCCGCCATCTTGTCCTTCCGGTCACTACCCAAGGATTGTAACAGGATTGTTATGAAGTGTATATATACCTCTTTGACAGCACTAGTATTACAAGTTACAGTGCAGTGAAAATTAAGTGCCAATATTGTTTTACATTTGTGTTGCTGAAACACGAAACTTTGCCAAGTAGTATCTCTCAAGACCTTGAAGAATTTCTGCCTTAATTTAAAAATAATCATATAATAATGATAAAATGTTGTCTTACTTGATATATACGGTACATACACTACGGGTCAAAAGTTCTAGTCTTATTTATCAAGTCGTTCAAGTCAAATGAATAGCTTGAAATGCTACGGTAAATGCTAAGGTAAATGGCGAAGTGCCAGAGGTTTAAAAAAAGGTAAGATTACCCAAAACTGAAAAAAAAAAATTCAGAATTGTACAGAAAGACCTCTTTTTCAGGGACCACAAAATGAGTCAACAATTTAAAGCTGTTCTGCAGAAATGGAGGTGGCTCAAGCCTTAGCAGCTAGTGCCACAAAAATGGCAAGAAAAAAGGGAATTAAGAAAGGAAGAGAAAGAGGCCTTCTTAACACCTAAAAATGTAGAGGAATTAGAATTCAGAGGAGTATTGTAAAACTTTTGACCGGTAGTGTACATTGTCACAAAAGTGAGTGTACCCCTCACTTTTCGTTAAATATTTTATTATATCTTTTCATGAGACAAGAGTAAAGGAACACTTGAATACAATGTAAAGTAGTCTGTGTACAGCTTGGATAACAGTGCACATTTTCTGTCCCCTCAAAATAACTTAGCCCTAAATAACACATAATCATTAATGTCTACTGGCAACAAGTCAATACAATAATCCCTCAGTTATTGTGGTGCCAGACCTGACCTTGATAAGTGAATTTCTGCAAAGTAGGACTCCTTATTTATTAATGTGAATATATATTTGTATTTAGAGCACCTGTTTATGACCTTCTGAGTATGTTTATCATTATTAGAGACCTGTAGACATGAAATAACCCCTATAGTCACCTCTCCACTCGTATTACCCGGTATAGTATACAGTGCATAACAACAGACAATAAGCCATTTAAGACACAAGACTTGTACACATAGACACATAGTTGCCAATGTTATTAGGGAATTTTATTCAGGATTATTATGCCAGTTGTGAGATAGCAAAAACCTGCAATGACAGACTTGTGGCAATGAAGTCTGTCTCACCGAACATTACCATAACATTACTAACACCTAGTCATCAGTGTAAAATACTACATGACTACACATTCTATTTGAATGCTGTATATTTGTGTTTTAGTTCATGTAGCAATTTTTTTTATTCTTGAAAATGCCTAATTTAGGAGCAGCGGCTCTACTGTGAGCCCTTCCCAGATGACCCAGCTCCTCACCCTATCTCTTAGGATGAATACAACCTTTTGTTGAACTGTACAACTTTGGCTCAGGGGGAAAAAAAGTTGTCATCTAACCAAAAATATGTTGCGAAAAGGGTATAATATTAGGAGAATAAAGTCAAAATATTACAGGACTAAAGTAAAAATTATGAGAAACATCAAAAAAAATTGGAAAATGAAAGAAAACAGCAGAAATTAAAAAAAAAGCTTAATGAGTAGAAAGTCAAAACGTTAAGAAAATACAGAGAATAACCTTCTAATGTTATGAGTAAAAACATTGTCATTTTAGTAGCAGAGAGTTCATTTTTATTTTTTAAATGGGTCGTTATTTTATTAGAATCAAACAAAGCAATAATAAAAGGCTAAAATTTTTGGAATATTAGGTTGGGGAAATAATATGGTAAGGTATAAATAAGGAATAAAGTCTTTTTTTTTTATTGTATAATGTTTTGTATAAGTTTTATTGCTGACATTTTAAAGTAAAACATGACCTGAATTACAGTGTTACAAATAATAAAATATAAAACCTTCTCAGCACTTTAATCCATCCAATTAGGAGACTAATTATTAAAGTAATTATTTGCTTTGAAATGCACACAGTTTGAAAAAAAATGCTATGGCTCTCACAGAAACGCATTAGAAAATATGTTGAATTTTTTTCAACATACTTGTCTTGTTGGTGCTGTTTTTTTGCTCTGAAAAGGGTGTTTGATATAAACTGTTGTCTAGGTTGGCAAAATGTTATTTCTCTGAAGAAGCAATCCAGTTGTGATACCTGTCAAACCGAACCCATTGCATTTTCTGTCAACAGTATCAAATGTCCATGTAATCACCTGAGGATTAGGTAAAGAAGCTGAGGGTAAAAGTGAAGGACCTAAACTCTTGAGCATCTGTCAGGCATACTTAAACAGAAGGTTGAGGAGTGCAGCGTGTAACATCCACCAGCTCCATGATGTCGTCATGGAGGCCTGAAAAAGGATTTCTAAGGCAGCCTTTGACGTTCCAGTGAACCTAATTCCCAAGAGAGTTAAGGCAGTGTTGGAAAAAAAATGGTATCAACACCTTATAGTGAGACATGGGGCACAATTTGGACATTTTCATATTTTAACTCAGTGTTGTCGCCATTAATTGCTGTGGATCGAGTTATTTTGAGGATTTTCAGCCGCGCACTGATTTACTTTATATCAAAAACTTAGAAACAACACTTTAGTGTGTCATTTTAGTGTTGCCCCCATGAAAAGCTAAAGTAAATATTTGCATAAACGTGAAGGGTTGGATAAAATATATACTGTAAGATAAAAAGGTGACCATGTTACAAATGGCTAGTTTTTATATATTTTGTAACATAATGGTTTATTTCCATCCATTTATCATGGTTATTTTGTAAATTCTGTTTGGTGGAAAAATATGAAATGCAATATGTCACACATTCTGCTAATAAATATTTTATTTAGACAAAATTATTTTTTTAGCCTTGGGGCATTTTTAGCTTCCGCAAAGAAAAATATTCAGCTGGTTTTCATTCACTGTTCATGAATTCACTTCTTGTCTTGTGTAATGGTCAGTTATGGGATGTCAATGAATGCAATGATACTGACAGTGTTTTATTTTGGTGGCCATGCAGTCTACAACTTTCTCATTTGAGCCATCAAGTCCTCCAGGCTCTGATCGATCTCTTCTACCGTCTCCCCGTCATTCGCATTCTGCTTCAAAGAAAAAGATTTAGTCGTCATTCTTATGTTATCAGTAATGAGCCTAAACATGACAACTGACCACAACTGGAATGGTGTATGCCACAGTGATGCCTTCAGGAAGGCCCGCTACCGTGGACGCTGCTGCCTGCATGTCCTCGTTTGCCTCCTCTGACACCAGTTCAATACCTGCGGGGTGACATGGTGACCTTTAACCACTTGGCAACATTGCAACAGGACTCTGGAGGCATGGCTTACCCCATTCATTATCCTCATGCACCACCACCTCCTCCTCTACCTGGACCACCTCTACCTTTGGCCGCTCCTCTTCTCGCTTCTGGTGGGACACGTTACAAGTGCAGCGCGAGCACTTTCAAGAGTATTATGTAATTACTCGATCCTCACCTTGTACTCCTCTTGCCGTCTCCTGCAGTGGCGGTCGTTGCACTGGGGGTTTGCTTTCATTGCCATGCTGGGGAAGAAGTCCTGCATGGCGTTGTAGCCCAAGTAATAACTCACGCTACCGAACTTCAACAAATACCTGCAACACAATCACAACCATAGTGTGGCTACAATTTTGGTATACCGTGAATCCCAGAGGAGATGCGTGTTGAAAATGCCACGAGCGAGTACATACTTGAGGACATTTTGTACCAGGACGCCAGCCACCACGCCCATTGTTGTGGGCAGGCTGGCAGCACACACTCCTTCCCTCTTGAGGGTCTTCTCGTCAATGTTAGCAGCTACCACCAAAGGTGGGGCACACTGAGCAAGAAGGAGTCAAATGCAGGGTTAACTTGAGGATAGAATTTGAATGTGTTTTCATGCTTTGTAGATGTCTTATTGCATCGTACAGCAAAGCAGGCCGTCTCTCCAGGGATGATGAGCTGGATGTGTCCAGACACGGCATTCTCACTAACTCCAGACTCCATCCAGATCTGTCCGAGCTCATTACAAGCCTGGCAAGACAAGACAGTTAAAATGTGCAAAGGTCCAACAGTTCTGTGTTGGTCACACTTACTGCATTGATAGCCATGCGGGCCTCAAAGTTGTCCACGCAGCTCAGGACTAAATTCACTGGCTTCCCCTCCTCCAAGCCACCGTGACTGAGAAGACAGGACAACCTAGGAAGGTTTCACTGCGGGAGGAACAAAAACAAGCAGGGGGAAAACCCACCTGAGCCGTTCCATAAAATGAGTGAAGTTCTCCAGAGTGGTGATGTTGTAGTTGTGGGTCTCAAACGACACGTCTGGATTGATGTTCCTTGTTAAGGGGAAAGAGAAGAACAGGTCAATGAGATGGCAAAACTACCGTCTTAAGAAGTGGACCTGAAATGCACCTGAGTGTGTGTTGGGCAGCGTCAACCTTGCTGAGGCCGGCCTGGTGAGGCTGGAAGAAGAGTCTGTTCATGTTGGCCAGCTCCACTTTGTCGTAGTCGAACAGCAGGAGCTGCCAACACATTAGGCCACTTCATCCTGCACCATCTTACACCGTGTCAAACATGCCGAGTACACCGTCCGGCTTTACAGATGCCACGTCTTTTACAGCAAAGATGTCTACGTGGGGCTGGCCCGGTAAAGGCCCACAGTGGCACCAGGTCCACCCAATTTGACTGACAGACATCAGAAGAAGAGCTTGTGTTATTACCTTACCAATGCCACATCTAGTGAGCATTTCAGCTGTCACGCTGCCCACTCCACCAACCCCCACCACAGCAACTGTGAACGTCCGGATGTTCTGCCAAGACCGCAAGAACAACATCCATGTAAATAATCCAAAACTAGCTGTTACTGTCTGACCCGGAATGAAAATAACTCGCCTCGTAATTGTCCACAATGCCCATTCTCTTAAGAGCCATCAGGCGACTGCAATGACAACACACAATTAACCACAGCCCGATAAAGCAGGCAAGGAACCCAAGAAAACGCTACCTGTACGGATTGGAATCCACGACTTCCGCGCTCATTCGGTCAATTTTCGGTCTGTACGTCTCCTGCAGCCTGCGAGCATCCTCCATGGCGCTCTGTTGCTGCTTGCACTTGATCAGTTCATTCTCCAACTCCCTCACGCGAAGCTTCAGTTCCTCCACCGTCGCCATGACAGGCAGTTTAAAAAACAGAAATGCAACCAAAAGGGCTGAAAACGCCAAGTTGAGAATAGGACTGCAGGGGTGGACAGAAATGTACACGTCCTCACCACTATAATCAGCCGTCAGGATGTGTGTTACAGTAAACAATAACCGGGTGGAAACGTGAGGCGCTTTGAAATTAGCGATAGGAAGTCCGGCTCTTTCGGTTCGGCTTATTACAAAGAGCCGGCTCTTTCGCTCCCAAACGGCTCTTCAGATTGTTTAAATTATTCATTCATTTTCTATACCGCTTGTTTTCTTTTATTTATTTCCCCAGCCTTTTCTTTTTTTTAAATTTAAAGTAAACCAAACTGACTGCGTTTTCTCTTACCATTCATTGCACTGATGCGTAAACAGCCGGCTCGATATGAAATTATGTTCTTGCAGGGTCTCCATTATGCCTTTGCATCGTCAATAACATTGAAATGGTTCCAAATTTGACTTGTTTTCCTGGTCTCTCGTTAGCCGTGGCTCTTTTCCTCTCGTGTGTTAGCAGTTGTTGCAAACACATATTGACCAATCACGTGCGGCTTGAGGAGGACGAGGGATGAGAGAGCGCGAGAGCGTGCGAGGGAAATACAGAGAGAGCGAGAGAGAAGGGGGAAAAAACACGGATCCCAATCAGGAGCCGGCTCCCGTCGTTCTTTTCAAAGACCCGCCTCTAACAGCCGTTTCGTTCGCGACCGACACGTCACTATTTGAAATAGTTCTTACGTGTTTTCCGAGGTAACTTGTGCCATCGTAACTTAAATTTGGGGGGAAACAAACACAGTATCCGTAATACGACCATTTTGATTCTATAAATATTCAAATGATCGGGATCGGGATAGTAAACAGCAATCAAGTCGGGATCAAGCGTTACAAACTGTTGTGAATTATTAATCCAGGCCCATCATGGCAGACAGGGAAGAGTTGACGACTGAAGTTCGACGACATCATCATTTCAACGTCGACAGACTTCAAAAGTATCTGTCTGCCGAGTCGTGCGTGTCTAACAACGACAAGATATCAGTCAGACAGTACAGGTGAGCGTTCGGTCGAAACCTGGCAACTTTCTTTAGCTAGCAGCTAGCACGCTGATAGCGCTCTTGGCGTTTGCTGATGTTCGTTGTTACTGTTTCTGCAGTGCCGGGCAGTCCAACCCCACATTCCTCATCCAAACACCTTCTAGAAGTTATGTGCTCAGGAAGAAGCCCCCTGGTGTGCTGTTACCGGGAGCTCATAAGGTAAAGTTATCAAATACACGTCGTTATGATGAGTTCTCGTGGAATAAAATCACCAGGTTAGGGCTGACAGAAGAGGCTTGACTGCAGGAGATTATCCACCCTCTTGCAGCAGACCTCCAACATCTTGTCTCTTTTAATGCGCAGCGTAGGACACTCATACAATAATCACCAGGTTAGGGGTGACAAGCGGAGGCTCGACTGCAGGAGATCATCCACCCTCTTGCAGCAGACCTCCAACATCTTGTCTCTTTTAATGCGCAGCGTAGGAGACTCATACAATAATCACCAGGTTAGGGGTGACAAGCGGAGGCTCGACTGCAGGAGATCATCCACCTTCTTGCAGCAGACCTCCAACATCTTGTCTCTTTTAATGCGCAGCGTAGGACACTTGGCCAGGAGCGGTGGTGTTGCTAGTGCGCAGCCCTCTCTGGCAACAGATCCTTCTCTTACTGTGGGACACATTCTTTCCAAACTAATTAATTGAATGAAATAATTATTACCATCAAAACTAATAACCATTATATTTAGTCATCCAAATGATCTAGTATGTATAAAAATGATATATAGTGTACATTGAATCTACTGTATACATGTACAGTAAATGTAATAATTAGTTATAATTCACTGATATAGTTAATATACTGATTGATATGCTGACATATGATGATGGTATAATAATGAGTAATGTCACATGAGTATTGGTAAGATGTATAGAGTATAACACACTAATAATAATGCGTATTGTGTACTATCTTGATTATGTATTATAACGTATACCATGCTGCATACTGTTATTATAGTTGGTTTTAGTGTAATAAACGGGTTGGGAGTAAATAAGCTTGCCTTCTTCCCACTCCCTTTCAAGCTAATTGTACTTTGTGTGTATGTGTCTGTACTTTGTTTCTTTCTGTGTATTTTGTGCGGCTCGAAATCAATCATTCCAGTGTAGTGCTATTATTTCTCCAGCAGGGGGAGACACGGCATGCATGAAGTTTGAAGCACTTTCACTCACTTCACTAGTATACTGTAGTACTGTATACTTCGCAATTTTCTTTAGTGAAGTGGATTGTTCTGCTTGACCTCTCATAGTGAATAAAGACAACTAATTCACGCCCATAAAAATGTATATTTTTGACAACGATGCTGTAATATATCTAGTATCATAATTTAGGATACTAAGAACTTATGATTGATGAACTTAAATAAGAGAGCATGGATGTGTGGATATCAAGTTTAAGTCCAGAATGCGACCAACAAAAAGTTGATCCATCAATCCGTTTATTTGCCTTCGCTTATCCGAGGTTGAGTTGCGGGAGCAGCAGCCGAAGCAGGGAAGCCCAGACTCCTCTCTCCCGGCGGATCCTAAAGTGTTCCCGGGCCAGTTGAGAGACATAGTCTGTCCATTGTTTACCGGGTCTTCCCAGAGGCCTTCTACCGGTCAGACATGCCCAGAACACCTCCACAGAGAGGCGTTCGGGAAGCATCCTAACCAGATGTCCGAGCCACCTCATCTGGCTCCTCTGAATGAGGAGGAGCAGCAGTTCTACTTTCCATGGCTGCTGTAACTTTCACTCGTTGAAAAACGTTTCTCTGCTTGCCACGTGGTGGTGGAGGTTTGTGTGTCCCAATGGTCCTAGGAGCTGAGTTGTCAGGTGCTGTCCTGACGGGTCCTAGGGGAGGGCCAAACAAAGAGTGGCAAATTATATTAAATGGGTTTGTTGTTAGGTGGATAGGGAATATCGCGTCCAGAAAGCCCTGTATTCTGCTGGTTTCCCTGTGCCAAAGCCTTTTCTCCACTGCACCGAAGTTGATGTCATTGGAACAGAGTTCTACCTGATGGAGCATGTTGAGGTACGTTTATTAACAATTATTGCACATTCATTTTTGCAGTCATGTATTTGCATTCATATATCGCCATTGTAATTACAATTGGGCAGGGCCGAATATTTCGGGACCCCCGTCTGCCTGGAGTGAGCCCAGCAGAAAGAGCAGCTATATATGTGACTGCAGTGGAGATCCTGGCCAAGTTGCATTCACTGGACCTGGGAGCATTGAAGCTTGACGGCTATGGCAAAGGAGCAGACTACTGTAGGAGACAGGTGGCTTAATATGCGCTTATCACCTCTAAGATCAAATGTGTGATATTCACAAATTGCGCTTTGTCCTTAAAGGTGTCCACGTGGACCAAGCAGTACGCAGCATCAGCTGACAGGGATATCCCAGCCATGAATGAGCTGTCCAGGTGGTTATTGAGCAATTTTCCAACAAACGATGAGGAGGTTACACTCGTTCATGGAGATTTCCGAGTAGACAACTTGATCTTCCACCCCACTGAGGTTCTGAGATTATTATTATTGCTACTGTGTGGTCACAATGTAACTGTTTAGCCTCGGCCCCCTTAGGCCCGTGTGCTGGCAGTGTTGGACTGGGAGCTGTCCACCACTGGGCAGCCTCTAGCAGACCTGGCCTACTTCCTCATGCCTCATTACTGGCCCTCGGGCCTCACCACACTGAGCACTATGGGCAGCCTAAAAGGAATACAAGGTCAGAATAAGAGTAACTGAGCATGTAACTTTTCTTTTCTTTTCTTTTTTGGAAGCATTTGTATGTCTTCTTTCACCAGGTATTCCCACGGTGGACGACTTGATTTCTGTTTACAGGCGCTGCCGGGGGATCCCATCTGCTTTGCCAGAGTTGAGTTTTTATTTGGCTCTGTCCTTTTTCAAGATGGCAGGAATATCTCAGGTTTCTGTCTTTTGTTTTCATTTATTCTTGTACTTTGTACCACCGCCAAGCTTTATGAACAAATGAACGTGTTACTCTTATTACTATTCAATGTACTGTGTCTGATTTGTGTTTTTTGCTCTCAGGGAGTGTATGCGCGCCACCTACTGGGCAATGCCAGCGCTGCCAATGCTGCAGAGTTCGGCCTTTGTGTGGAGCCCCTGGCGGTGTCTGCCCTGCAGCTCATACAGAGGTCTGATTTATCCACCTGAGTGAAGTTGGCCCCCAACCTGTGCAAAACTCTGCTCAAATAGTCTCATTCGTTTGTGCTGCGTTTGTGCTGTTTTGTGCAATTAAAATTAGCGTTTGTGCTACTTTTGTTTTTGAGTTATTACAATTTCTTTTATAGGTCAACCAAAGGTCATGCAGCCCCCCATTTTCTCCAAATGAAACCAAAATAATCCCGTTTGTTTGTGCTGCGTTTGTGCTGTTTTGTGCAATTAAAATGAACAATTGTGCTACTTTTGTTTTTGAGATATTAACAATTAAAGTTTTCAGCTATTACATAATCGGCCTGTCAACAAGCTCTGAATGAAACCAAAATAGTCTCATTTGGACTGTCCTTGTTTGTGCTATTGGGTTAAGTTGTAATCAAATTCTGTGCTGCCTTCGTTTTGGAGATATTTCGCGTTTCGTAAAGGTCACGTAGCCCCCCGACATGCTCCGAATGAAACCAAATTAGTCTCATTTTTTGTCTCGTTGAGTGGAGTTTTGTGCTGATGAAATCAAGATTTGTGCAGCGTTCGTTTTGGAGTTATTGCACATTGATTAAAAGTCAACTGAGGTCACTCGTCAACAAGCTCCGAATAAAACACGAGTGATCTCATTTTGACCGTCCTCGTTTGTGCAACTAGGTTCAGTTGAAACAATCGCAGTGTTTGTTTTGGAGTTACTACACATTTATTAAAAGTCAACTGAGGTCGTCAGCCCATTGACATGCTCAGAATTAAACCAGAATAGTGAAATTTTTTCTGTATTGTTTTGTACGAATAAAATGAACATTTGTGCTGCCATACATTTTGAGTTAATAAACATTTAATAGTCCAGTGATTACATTACCAGGTGATGTCATCATTCCAGACAAGCTCAGAATGAAATCCAAACAGTCTCATAATTTTCGTCTTCATCTGTGCTTTGTTGTCCAAATAACATTTCTTTTAACTTGTGCTTGAAAATGTTTCTTCGACGACGGCGTCACATCCTACTGTACGACCCAGAAGTGATCCTAATGTTTTGACGGGGCTCGTCTGTCGGGGCACCAGTGAGTAGCTTCGTTGGGTTTTTAGAACTAGACAATGTTCCTCACAATTCTGCAGTCTCAGCAAACAAAACACAAGGGTAGTTCCACTAGATTCTACCGCCATTGCTGTCCTGCAGACTTCTGGCATGTCTCTTCTTGGAACTGCTGTAGAAGAAGGACTAAGTCTTCCTGAGTCTCCCTGCCTCAGACCCATCCAGAGTCCATCTCAGTGTCCATCTTCATTAAAAGAGGAAGATGTAACAGGAAAAATAAGGTGTGCAGGGAAGGTCACTCATGTTAACGGCTGGGAGAACTTGTCTGTATTGACACCGACCTTGGCAGCCATCCAACAGCAACTCCAGCACAAAGGAATGTCTTCCAAAAAGAATTTCCCTTGTGTGAATTCCCCTCCCATCTGGTGCACCAAGAAAAGACATTTACATTGAGAGCAGTCATTGCTTTTCACCTTTAATAAATGTGTAATAACTCCAAAACGAACGCTGCACAAATCTTTATCTTAACAGCACAAAACTCCACTCAACGAGAGAAAAAAAATGAGACTAATTTAGTTTCATTCGGAGCATGTCGGGGGGCTACATGACCTTTAAGAAATGCGTAATATCTCCAAAACGCAGGCACCGTGGAATTTGATTACAACTGAACCCAATAGCACAAACAAGGACGGTCAAAATGAGATTATTTTGGTTTCATTCAGAGCTTGTTGATGGGCCGATTATGTAATAGCTCAAAACTTCAATTGCCAATATCTCAAAAACAAAAGTAGCACAATTGTTCATTTTAATTGTACAAAACAGCACAAACGCAGCACAAACAAACGGGATTATTTTGGGTTCATTTGGAGAAAATGGGGGGCTGCATGACCTTTGGTTGACCTAAAAAAGAAATTGTAATAACTCAAAAACGAAAGTAGCACAAACGCTAATTTTAATTGTACAAAACAGCACAAACGCAGCACAAACAAATGAGACTATTTGAGCAGAGTTTTGCACAGGTTGGGGGCCAACTTCACTCAGTGTTTACATGACTTTTGCTCCTGTCAAACAATTTACTCTTATTTGCTTGAAAACTGACACAGACGTTGTCTTATCGCCATCAAAGAATTCAAAGTATTTCTTAAAATCAACATCAAGTCCATAAACCATCTAGTAGTATTATGCTTAGTCGATTAACGGGCAGATTTCCTCCATTTGCTGTGTCAAGCTAGCAAACATTATAACCATACTTTGGCTTTCCAGTTGTGAGAGACCACCTTTTGTGGTATGTCTTCTGTCAGCAGACCACTGGCGGCTCCACAGGAAGCCAGTTTGTTTCTGCAGACACCCAAAGGCAAGGCGGTGCTCCAGCAGGTGAAGGACTTCATGAGACAGTTCGTGCTTCCAGCTCAGAAGGTCAGAGCTGAGACAAAACCACTCTTTGTGCCCCCTAAAACCTTTGAACTTGCACATGAGCAGAGCTGTTGAAATCAAGAACAAGGCCTGCATTGACTACAACAACATGCTCAATAATCACCTTTGGCCAGGCACCAACGCTCTCTCAGTGCTGATGATAGACCAAGACCACAAAGACTTTCTCTTCAACACTTTTGTCAATGCAGGAAGTTGCAGACTACTACGTCAAACATGCTCACTCCCAACTAAGGTGGACTACCCCCCAAATAATAGAAGACTTAAAGGTTGGAGACCAGTCAGCCCACACCACGCACATGCATCACACTGACTCTAAGAATGCATGTGTGGACAGGTGAAAGCCAGGGAGGCAGGGCTATGGAACCTCTTCCTGCCAGCCGCCAGCGGACTCACTCAGCTGGACTATGCCTTCATCGCAGAGGAGACTGGACGCTGCCTCTTTGCACCGGAAATCTTTAACTGCCAGGCACCTGGTAAACATCCTGCATACCCCCCACACAGGTCAAAGGTTGTCAATGTGTGTGACATAGAGTCTGAGCAACACTGGCCCACAATGATGGATGGTTTCATTATCATGGTGATGTCAGAGTGAACCGTATTATAACATTTCATAAAACTGTTACAGTCACCCCAATCTTTCCAGTTATTTATTGAAAGTCAAGTCGTTTCAAGTCCAATTAATAGCTTGAAGTGGCATTGCCTTTTTTATATGCATGTAGCTTTGTATAGTATGTCTCAATGGAGTACAGATGATGATGATGATGATGTCCTGTGTGTTATCCACAGACACAGGAAATATGGAGGTGCTCCACATGTTCGGCACAGAGGAGCAAAAGAAGACGTGGCTGGAACCTCTGCTGAGAGGAGAGATCCGCTCATGCTTCTGTATGACAGGTAACAGCGGCTCCACCCACACAGAGGGCTACGTGTGAGAAAAGTCAAGCAAACACTGGTCCTGTGGAAACACTTTGTTTTCTGCTGCTTTTGAGCATAAATTCGCTGTGAGTACTTTCTTCCAGTATTCCTTCCATCTGGTTCCTCTGCTGGAAAGAGTGGCTACAGGGCAGATGGGATGACAGTGGGAGCCAAGCTTTCCAAAGAATGCATGTCATGACCTGGAGATTACGTTAACTTGATATGTTATGCCGGATAGTGCGGAATAAGTCAGACGTTATACAGTGTTATCAGAAGCATTTATGATTATTTGGCTTGTTAAAACGCCATTAGAATGCACAGAAAGAAACTGAAGAAAATGATACAAATGTATTTGTTTGTATGATGCATTGGTGTACAGATATCAAAATGTGGTTCCAAAAAGTGTTTAACACCAAATCTCTGATTTCTTATTCTACGTATACGTACGCTACTGTTTGAATTCAGTATGTCCCAATGAATGCTTTTTTTGAATGATTTTTTTTAGTTAAGAAAAATATATTTAATCCTCATGTAGGGTATCTGTTCTCTTAGAGCCTGGTGTTGCCTCCAGTGATGCAACCAACATGGAGTGCAGTCTTCATCAGGGGGAAGACAACTTTGTCATTAACGGAAAGAAGTGGTGGAGTAGCGGTGAGTCAATTCTTTTTTTTCCCCCAATTTTCTTTGTTGTCACGCTTTTAGTCAAATGACGTAGGTCCTGGATGTGTTTATTTTATGCACACTTAAAATGTCATGGTCTTCTAGTTGTGTAGGTCTTTTTGGAGTGATGGGTAACACCCAAAGCTCTAACAAATCTTTGAGATTCTGATCACACTTTTTACAAATTTCTCTGCTTTGGCCGACGCCCATATGTGACATGAGATGTTCCTCTTTGTTTGTTTGCTTGGGTTTTCACATCCTGGCCCTGTTGCTGGGAATGTATTTCAGCACTAGTGACAGAAATCTCCTCTGGAGGAGGGAATATGGTGCCTGTCCAACCACAAATTTCTCAAATAGGAAGGAATGTTGACAGTTTAGTCATATGTTGGGATGTCTTCTGGGAATCATAACATCTCAATCTCTGTGCAGTCACTGAAAACAAAAGCAGAGCTTGACATTGAGAAGGACTGAGTGTCTTACCGGTGTTTCTAAATTACATCTCGTGTGTTTGCTTTCCGTGATTTTCCTTTCCTGTAAATAGCATGCAGGATGCTGTTGTGTTCTTTCCCAAATGTCTGTGGTGTAACCACCAGTTTATCCAGTGCAGCGGAAAGAGGATGACTAAGTCAGGTACTGAGGATGGAAAGAATTATGCTTGAATTGACTCCATGAGAGTCTCATGAAGCTGCTTGAGGGACACAGGCCAGTATGGCCCTCACTATATTGTTCAACCATCCATTCATTTTCTGTGCCACTTATCCTCATTATTGTAATAATGCAGTTATAATCAGTGTTGTTTTCCAATAAACGCTAATGTAATAATCACTATTTCAAGGCTGTTGCCATTAGCGACAGTGAAATGTGGTGCGTTATCATGCACTGATATCAATGGTCTGGATGATGCTTCAGTGGCCAGTGTTCACTAGTCTTGCACAGGAAGCTAAATAGCTAGTCAACAACAGTTGTGGGTGCTCACTCTTTGCAAAACACGGGCCCCTCAATTTTGGTAGCTGTTTGGAAGTCACAAACTCTGCCCTCAGCTTCATTCCATGAACCATCTCTCAACGGCACACGCCACAACAAAAGCAAATCTCAATTATTGTATTTATTTTTCTCAATTATCTCAATTATTTTAAATATTTAAGTATTGCAGTAATTACTTTGATTTGTAACTAATTACATTTATCTAAAAGTAATTTCTTTACTAATTAAATTACTCTTTTGGGAATGTTACTTGTATAATTGTTACCAGGGATGTCCTGATCCGATCTTCGGGATTAGCTGCCGATCCGGCTTCCGCCAACGAGACCGGGCCGATCTGGTGTCATTAAAACATGGTAGGTGCGGTAATGTGCGTCAAAGCTGATTGCGACTCGACTCCCACTGCTCGTAAGAAGAAGAAAATGTGTACCGTGTTGAAGTTAGTTTCACGTTGGATGTGGGATATTGGGCTCCATAGCTCCAGCGGTAATTCCCCCTCACGGTGCCCAGACTGCTGTGTCATGGTGCAGGGAGCTTGCACGGAAAGGGCTGCTCTAACCGCTGGCTGTTACGCAAGCGTTTGTTAAAAAAAAAGTAATATATTCCAAATCACACCACAAATTGATCTATAACTATGTCAAAAGAATAGTTCATAGTCCTACAATAAAAGAATAAGCACGCCCATATTTTCCAATTTTATCTTCTATTGGATTTGGGACCTGACTCACAGAAGTTTCTTACAAAAGCCAAACAGTATTGTTGGTCATGCTGTGTAATAAAAAAGTTAATTAATACCTCAGTAGCATTATTTTTAATGCTGTTTTCATAGCCCTATTAAATTCCACTAATTTATGTTTGTAACAAAGGCTTAATTTAAAAATTTTTTGATTGGATCGGCAAGACTATAAAGAAAATCGGAAGATACTGGAAGCCAAGAATTATGGATCGGGACATCCCTAATTGTTACAATACAAGCAAATGTTCCATGGAGGTTATGGAGACACACCTCAATCATGTTGATGCTTTTTTGTTGAGGACTAAAAGTATTGTTTCTCCACGTTGTTGACGAGTTATGTGTGCGCTTCACATGGTAAACGTGCTGGTGTCTGGTTCCTCTGATCCAGACAGTGATTGGTTTCTATTGCGGGCGGTGAGTGCTATCTCTACTGCCAGCTCGCCAGCCTCTCGTTCAGACTGCTGCCCGAGACGCTGACCAAGGCGCTTGGCAGCTTTGAGGACGTGTCCCCTGAAGGAGGAGCCGACAAATGCGTATAGGAGCGGGTTGATGCAAGCGTGGGTCAGTGCCAGGCTCTCGGTCACTTGGAGGGCGTGATCCAAGACTTTACTGACTTCGCAGTCAGTCACCAGGATGTAGATGATGTCCATCGCCCTGCACAGTTTCACCACATTGTAAGGAAGTTGAGTCAGCAGGAAGACGGCCACCACTGCTAACAGAACCCGCAGGGCACGCCACTTCCGTTCTCTTTGCATGCCTTCGGCCCGGCTTAGGGTCCGGCCCACCGAGCTGTAGCAGACTACCATGACCAGGAAAGGCAGCACAAACCTGAGGCTGACCTGCAGCAGCTCTACTGTAGCCTTGGCGGGTCGGCCCATGCTGTGCGGGTACAACGCCGTGCAGTACATCCTTTGATGGGAATGTTTGACTGTGTAGAAGACAACCTCGGGGAGACCCAGGAAGCTGGCCACTGTCCACAATACCAAGCACACCACAAGCCACTGTCTTCGCACGTGGGGCCCCCTCCCGGCCCTTCCCACTGTGCTCGGGGCCACAGCCCTGTAGCGGTCCACACTGATGCACGCCAGCAGCAGCATGCCGCAGCTGAAGTTGGTGCTGTAGAGGAAGGAGGTGAGCTTGCAGGCGGCCGAGCCCAACCTCCAGCCATGCACAGCATCTGCCGCCCAGAATGGCAGTGTGACCAGCAGGAACATGTCTGAGATGGCCAGGTTTAGGATGCACACATCTGTCAAGGTGCGCAGTCGTGAGCGGGATGCATAGATCGCCACCACCAGAGTGTTCCCCGCCAGGCCCACCACCAGAGCCAGCGAGTAGATGACTGGGAGGAAGATGCCCGCGAAGGAGCGCACAGCCTCCTTGTCGCACACTGAGTGGTCGTAGCTGTAGTCATAGCTGTCGTTGAGGCTGGAGTCCTCAGCGTCATGGTAGTAGAAGTCCTCCATTTTGCTGCATAGTCAAAAAGAGGCAAAGTTGTTGTTTCAGTGGAATCTCTCCTGCATGGCTTCCCTAATGGCTTAATGCTTGCTTGTTCACGCACCCCGCGTGGACGCGAACACATTACTGACTCCATCTGGAGTTCTTTCCTCTTTCCCCCAAAGATAAAAACTGTTTATTAAACCCTGCTGCTGCTCTGCCGCTTCTTCGTAAAGCAATGGCCATCCAGTGACAACAGCTATGTCCTCTCTTATGGAACTACAACAGATGTAACTTCTTCTAATGACTGAAGTATTACCACTGCTGTCACATATTATAGGGCTGGAAGAATTTGAGGCATTTATTTTGTCGACGTATCGCACCACATGGAAAAACCTGACTTATTAAACATGCCTGATGTGACAAACATTTGTCCATTCATGCATAAAAATGCAAGCACATACATTTCAGATGAATGAAATAATTTTGCCCTCCCAAAGATAATGAGCTAATGAGAAGGTCAAAGTGTTGGAAACCTCTCTCAGAATGACGCAGTGCAACGTCACTGATACGAACATAACGCTATGTGGATTTTACAGAAGTTTGTTATCTTAATGATTATTGTTATCACAGTGTGGTTATAAACACTGTTTAGGCAGGACCTTAAACTGTAGACAGCAAAACAACACGAAGGTGTAGGATACAATAAATACTCAACACTTTTTGTTGATGTCATGTAATTATTGAGAAGGTTCTTACCTTTTAGTCTGCTGCTGGTACCTCAAACGTTCCAGCGCTTGTTGTTTGTCTGCACAGCCAAGTTGTCAGCTAAGAACATGCACTCCTCCCCCTCCCCGCTGCACGACCGCCCTCTCATTCACCACTCCACATGCACATGTATGCCTTTGTGTGTGTTTGTGTGCCTTTTCTAAGGGCGTGCCATCCTGCTGCCATCCATTTAATACTCATTCAGTTTGTGAGAAACACTGGTTTTATTTCATAACGTAGGCTCTTGGCTGTTTTTTATTTGCTTATTGAAGTAACTTTCATTTTGCTATGGTGTCTTTGTGACAATATCCCAATAAGAAACTGAAAAAGAATAGATTAGATAAAATATAACTTTAGCGTGGGCTCCCAGGGAAATTAAATAACTGTAACATAGTAACATAGTGTATGTGCAGTACAAGACTTTAGTAACAGCGCAGCATGCAGAATAAAATGGTATGACTAAAATTGAATTATGAAGTGAGAATAAAAACACATATACGGTAAAAAATGTCTGGTAAAAAAAAAAAATTGTTACACTTTTTTCACACACCTACAGTTTTACTTTGCAAGAATAGAATGGGGGCTTATCAAACAAGAAGAAATATATATTGGTTGAAATCAGGATTGTGAATTGTAATAATTCTTGGTTTGGTTGAATTTGTTTGGAACATGCATACATTGTACGAAGAACTATTCACGTTACATCCCTCAGTTCTGCATGTCCAAAAGGAGCAGGAAGAAGCAGAGCTTGTTTAATCCTACCCCGTTCTCACATGATTTGCTAATACATACTCATACATAGTATACAGTGTATATACATGCATACACACATACATTCATATGTATACATACATACATACACATATATATATTACATACATGCATATATCATATTTTTCTTGAACTTTTTTTGTTTCCTTTTTACCTCCTCTTTCCTTTCCTCTTCCCCTGTTGATTTCCGGGTCAACATCTTCCTGTCTTGGTGTTGTACTATGAGTGTCATTAAATGTAAATGTGATTCCCTGTTGGTGAACTTGATGATGACAGGTGTGGTGTTGTTTCTGCCATACAGTGGGGTGCAAGTATCAATGGTGTTGATATCTACATCCACCTCCTTTGATTGTAGGAAGCGGACAATTTGTTGCTTCGCCAAAGAAACTTTCATACCATCTGGTTCTCCTCTTTTATGAGCTTCCCTATCTTTGTAACTCTGAGCCCTGTGAGGATCACATCATTCATTCTTGAATTCTGATCCATCTCCTCCATCTTAGTTTTCATTTGCTTAGTGATGTTTTCCTTTGATTCTTTCTCTTCCTCCAGAGTGGTGCGCCAGGCAGCATTATTCTTCAATAGTGTCCTGATATCATCGCGTAGAACATTGATGTCGTTGCGTAATGCATTATTTACTTCCTTGGAGATTTAAACCTCCTTGAGGGCAGCACGCAAGCCAGCAGACTATGTTGCATGCAAAGAATTGCATGCAACATAGTCCAAATATCCTTAGAAGTGTTATTAATGGATGGTAATGGTGTTTTTTACATGTTTGAAGACCTAAAATGCCCCTTATTAAATCTGTAAAGTATTTTTTTACTATTTATTATAGTATTTAAAAAAAAAAAGCAAATGTTGATTCAACACTTTCATTTGCAATAAACAGAAAAATGTGTGTAATGTGGCTAGTTAAACAGTAGCCCACCCGAAAAGTCCTTAATAGCCATCCTTTTTTTAAATTAATTAATTTCACTCTAGTATTGTCTTCCAGATCAGGTGCATCATCATAGTTCCAATAAAACATTACCTACTCTTTACTCACTTCTCTAACCTTCCTTTCACCATATTTTGTTATTTAATCACCCGGTTCTCAGGGTCTGTATGACTCCCTCCCCTGTAGCTTCTTCTGCAAATAGCATACCATTTCTTAACAAATACCTCCATGTTGTTTTAATCATTTATTTTATGCATTACAACCTGTGGAGAGTAACAGGAACGATATTTTAGGCAGAAGTTAGCCTTTACTTCTTATTTATTAACCACATTTTAAAGTTTGCGGTATGCCTTACCACATCAGAGAGACATTCTCAAAGGTTTCAAAAGTATAAAGAGTGATACTTCCTGTCTTTTTTTGTCTGGACATCTGGGGACTCAAGGAATGGTCATTGGGTGTATTTAAAGGGATATTCCTCAAGGGAACGGGACGGTCGACACCGTGACATAACTTATGTTGAACTTTGAAAGCAATTTAAAGTATTAAAAACAGAAATCTGACAATGTTACATAACAATCACAACACATTTAAAAATTGTTTTATTTTTTTTAACTTATTTTTGTATCTGTAGTCGAGCACACTTGAGTGGGGACATGCCAGTAGGCCTGTAAGATCGTTTATTCTTAATAATTCATGCCTTTTTTTAAACAATGTTATTTTTACGGTAGAAGTGGACAATGGTGTTTTAGCTCGTGACGTCATGGGGACACAAATGGCATCGAATCGACCCATAAATGTTATTAATGATGCTTAGTGGTTCCGAGCGGGGCACTGTAGATATTTTCAACCAAAAATATTCAAGTTGTGTAGAGGGTGAATATGCATTCTTCTACTCTTAGTCTAACAGCCTGGATTCTGCAGCCCCCGGCGATGCCTACTCTGTTGCGATTGGTCAGGGGCGTTCTAATCCCTGCCACCGCTCAGAGCTTCATAGAGATACACCCTCGACCTTAAGGGGTTACGTGCTAATGGTTATCAGCAACTTGTGTTATAAGAAAACATTTCATGGATATCTTCAGTAGTCACGAGATTTAGGCGTAGCATAAAATGAACACAGGGATATACACAAACGTCATGACCTGACACTTCCATGTCATGTAGAGCAAGAGTGCAACTTTTTAAACAGTCTGAAAACTTGGATATCTTTTTTTTTTTTTTTTAGTTCATTGTTCAGCTGGGCCCCACTCAGGTCAAGTAAAGGGGAAAAAAAGTCAATGTTATGAGTTTAAAATCCCATTTACAACTTATTTTCATAACAGTACTTAAAATACTTCATAAAAATGTCCTTTAAAAAACTTTGCATAATGCTACCACATTATTCTAGTAAACAGATGTTTTCGTAGAATTACATCTTAATTTTCAAAATTCTGAATTAAATGTCTTATTCTTGTGAAATGATTGGTTTTCTTGCAGAATGAATTCTTTTTCTGGTTATATTACAAATGTATTTTTGCACAATTACAACTTTAAGAAGTATTTTTGTAATAGCATGACTTAATTTTTTTTATTAATTTAAAAATAAAAAAAACTTGGTTGTTTTGACGTCTGCCCTGCGATTGACTGGCGACCAGTCCAGGGTGTATCCCGCCTCTAGCCCTAGGTAGCTGGGATAGGCTCCAGCATACCCTAATGAGGATAAAGCGCTATAGAAAATGGATGTATGGATGGATGGATGTTATGACATGACAAAAGTTGCATTTTATTACAAACATATTCTTAAAAAAATTTTTTGTTGTTGTTTTTGTCTTTTTTCTCATTTTTTCCCCTCATACGGTAATTGGAATCTTTGGAATGTTTTGATGTGACTCTGGCTTTTTTTCATAATGATAATTTATAAGGTTAAGCTCCAATAAAATGACTAATAAAAACCAAAACATAGCAGGCCCCTTCCTTAAAGCTGTCATTGCTGCTGTGCTTCTTCAGTCTCATTCTGTCATTGTATGAGAGTGAAGATGGGAGTGTAAACAACCACAACGTAAGAAGCTGCAACACATGTGCCTGGCCACCCACATAAGGGAACATTAAAAAACAAAAACAACTGAAAAACATAATTATCTCTAGAGAGAGTTTGGTAAACTATGCTGGAAGACACGCAGCTGACCTGGGAGGGTTTCCTTTTCATTCCAGTAGAGTCAGAGCATGTTTGGACTTGACAGCTTGTTTTTATGCAGCTCAGGTCCAAAAGGTTTTCCTCAAAGCAAACCCCCCTCTACTATACATGTACACTTTTAGCAGTAATGGCGTGAAAGAGTTGCTCCTCCTGCGCAGGTAAAACAGCTTTCACTCCTCTGGGAAGACAAAGTGATTCAGCGTGCCAGTATTTGATGGTAGTGACCGTGTCGTGAAATAGTGAACATGTTGCACGGGGTCGGCCTCTCCTACTGTCATTATTGCACATTGTCTGGCATCCACATGTCCTGTCGCCGGGGTCCCGTCTCTCGTCGCCACCGTGGAAATAAAAACAGGAAGGCTGGCCTTTCTTTCACCGTGACGTAGCAGAGGCCTTCGGAGGCCTCGTGAGACAAAGTCGCCACAAGTCGACATAAAAGGGGACCTCCAGCTGGGGAGAAACGTCCGTGTCAGAGTGCTTCATGACTTTTATTTGTTTAATGTGGCTCACGTGTTCTCCGCCCTGGTGGTGACTAAAGGGAACGTCAAGAAGTCACCGCGTCGTCGGCCCAGCTCGACTTCCCATGGTCACATAGCTGTCCGAAACGTTGAGAAACTCACAATGAGCTAGTGTGTCGTCCTCCATAGGTGCAGGAAATCCTCGATGCAAAGTGGCCATTGTCATGTGCACCAGCACCACCACCAGCACCACCACCAGGTCAGTGCTCGCTTGTGTGAACTCAAGCTTTTAATACCAATTCTTGCATAAATCCGAGTGCGTGCGGGTGTGTACGCGTGTGTGTGCCCAAGGAGATGTCCACTGAGATATGATGTTATCATCTGCTACCACGCTGCTTTATTTTTCTTTTCCTGTTCCACTTGGGAGTTACTGTTGATGTCAAATGATTTTATAGCCATGGACTTTGGCAAGGATATAACCGTTGTGTTTATTTGGTGCTTGGCAGTTACATTTCATTGCATGGTGTTCACAAAGATGTACACCACCTCCTTTCTTGCTGTTTTATGTTTGTAGACATGGCCAACACAGTATGGTTCTGGTGCCTTTGGACACCGCTGGTGTCAAGCTGGTCAGGCCACTCACTGTCTTTGGACAAGATGGTATGTCCACCTCCATCTTTGTTCTACACTCAACATTGGGTACACTGATTACTAATTACCCTAATATAACAGTACGCCGTAATCACATTCCATATGTAGCGATAAAAAAAACTGTCAAGGTAAGTCTCCAATAAATAAAATACACAAAAAATAACTTCTGTAGGAAAATGCAAGGATGCAGACAAGTGCAACAAAGACTTTGAAGAGTGTGAATGATGCAAAGGTATTGACATAAATATAAATATATGCATATAAACTACTAAACTGCAGTGACGGGAAACATAGCAAATAACCTGAGATTATCTGCATTTGTAGAAAAAGATTAAAAAAAATCTGGTAAAGTGAAATTGGTGTTGCTTTAACGTTTTTGCTCATACTTGTGGTTGCCGGGAACGGATTGATTGGATTAACTTTCTTTCTGTGACTCAGTTTTCTTCTGAGCTCCACCCATCCATCCATCCATCCATTTTCTTCCGCTTATGCGAGGTCGGGTCGCGGGGCAGCAACCTAAGCAGGGAAGCCCAGAGGTCCCTCTCCCCACTCACTTCTTCCAGCTCTTTCCAGCGGATGCCGAGGCGTTCCCAGGCCAGCTGAGAGACGTAGTCTCTCCAACGTGTCCCGGGTCTTCCCCGAGGCCCTCTACCGTTTGGACGTGCCCTGAACACCTCCCCAGGAAGGCGTTCGGGAGGCATCCTAACCAGATGCCCGAGCCATCTCATCTGACTTCTCTCAATGCGGAGGAGCAGCGGTTCTACTCCGAGTCTCTCCCGGATGACAGTGCTTCTCACCTTATCTCTAAGTGAGAGCCCAGCCACCCTGCGGAGAAAACTCATTTCGACCGCTTGTACCCGCGATCTTGTCCTTTCGGTCACTACCCAAAGCTCATGACCATAAGTGAGGGTAGGAACGTAGATCGACCGGTAAATCGAGAGCTTTGCCTTTTGGCTCAGCTCTCCTTTCACCAGGAGTGTGATCCCATGATAGTTAGAACACACTCTCCGGTCCCTCTTCTTGAAAAGCGGGACCACCACCCCGGTCTGCCAGTCCAGGGGCACCGACCCCGACGTCCACGCAATGTTGCAGAGTCGTGTCAACCAAGAAACGCTCACAGAATCCAGGGCCTTAAGGAACTCCGGGCGGACCTCATCCACCCCTGGGGCCTTGCCACCAAGGAGCTTTTTGACCACCTCGGTGACCTCAGCCCCAGAGATAGGCCAACCCGACTCAGAATCCCCAGGCACTGCTTCCATGTTGGAAGGCGTGTCGGTGGGATTGAGGAGGTCTTCAAAGTATTCCCTCCACCTGTCCACAACATCTCGAGTCGAGTTCAGCAGCACACCGTTCCCACCATACACAGTGTTGACTGTGCACTGCTTCCCCCGCCGGAGAGGGCCGATGGTGGTCCAGAATCTCTTTGAAGCCATCCGGAAGTCGTTTTCCATGGCCTCCCTGAACTCCTCCCATGTCCGGGTTTTTGCCTCAGCGACCGCCAGGGCTGCAGACCGCTTGGCCTTCCGGTACCTGTCAGCTGCCTCCAAAGTCCCATGGGCCATAACAGCTTGATAAGACTCTTTCTTCAGCTTGACGGCATCCCTTACCACTGGTGTCCACCAACGGGTTCTGGGATTACCGCCACGACAGGCACCAACCACCTTACGGCCACAGCTCCAATCGGCCGCATTGACAATGGAGTCGCAAAACATCGCCCACTCGGATTCAATGTCCGCTGCCTCCCTCGGAACATGGTCAAAGTTCTCCCGTAGGTGGGAGTTGAAACTCTTTCTGACATGGGACTCTGCCATGCGATCCCAGCAGACCCTTACAATGCGTTTGGGTCTGCCAGGTCTGACCGGCATCCTTCCCCACCATCGTAACCAACTCACCACCAGGTGGTGATCAGTTGACAGCCTCTCCTCACCCGAGTGTCCAAAACATGTGGTCGCAAGTTTGACGACACAACCACAAAGTCAATCATCGAACTGCGGCCCAGGGTGTCCTGGTGCCAAGTGCACATGTGGACACCCTTATGCTTGAACATGATGTTCGTTATAGCCAATCCGCGACGAGCACAGAAGTCTAATAACAAGACACCGCTCGGGTTAAGATCAGGGGGGGCCGTTCCTCCCAATCAAACCTCTCCAGGTCTCACTGTCGTTGCCAACATGAGCGTTGAAGTCACCCAGCAGAACAAGGGAATCCCCCGAGGGAGCACTCTCTAGTACTTCCTCTAAGGACTCCAAAAAGGGCGGGTATTCTGAACTGCTGTTTGGCGCATAAGCGCAAACAACAGTCAGGACCCGTCCCCCCACCCGAAGGCGTAGGGAAACTACCCACTCATTTACTGGGTTAAACTCCAACGTGCAGGCTTGGAGCCGGGGGGCAACAAGAATTGCCACCCCTGCTCGTCGCCTCTCATTGCCAGCAACACCAGAGTGGAATGAAGTCCAGCCCCTCTCGAGAGGACTGGTTCCAGAGCCTTTGCTGTGCGTTGAGGTGAGTCCGACTATATCTAGCCGGAATTTCCTTCCCCGCCAGAGAGGTGACATTCCACGTACCGACAACTAGCTTCTGTAGCCAAAGATCGGACCGCCAAGGCCTCTGCCTCCGGCCGCCACCCAGCTCTCTTTGCACCCGACCCCTTTGGCCCCTCCCACGGGATCCACATTACCTTTTCACGTTACCGGGCCCCATGGGTGCAGGCCCGGCCACCAGACGCTCGCCATCGTGCCCCGCCTCCGGGCCTGGCTCCAGAGGGGGGCCCTGGTGACCCGCGTCAAGACGAGGGAAAACGAAGTCCAATGTTTTTAATTATCATCGGGGTTTTTTGAGCCACTCTCTATCTGGTCCCTCCTCTAGGACCTGTTTGTCATGGGTGACCCTACCAGCGGCATGACAGCCCCCGACAACTTAGCTCCTAGGATCATTGGGACACGCAAACTCCTCCACCACGATAAGGTGGTGACTCAGGGAGGAGTTTTTCTGAACTTTTTTTTTATAAAAAAATTTGAAATGAAAATTGAAAAGTTTGGAAGTTTCTTCTGAACTTTTTAATCAAATTAATGACCAAAGTGAATCTGTGAATTGCAATGAGCAACGGACAAGGGCCGTTGACATATCAGCGTGCATCAAATGCACCGCATTTCACACCAGTAGGAGCGTTGTAACGTTTGGAATAGTAATCCTTTCGATTACCCATTACTGAAAAACAGTAATACCTTTGCTCCCAACCTTGCTTGCTATCCACGACTCCCACTAGCCCAAGGCTGGGCTGCACTGTCTGTGTTTACCGAGAAGATGTATGATGCGTAAAAAACTTCTGTACGCCTCTGGTCCAAATCGAATGTTACGTAGCGGAAAATCTGATTGTGAGTAGGTGTGTAATTGCAACAACATCGACACATCATTTCATTGACGCTTTTGATCAACACTGTCATTATGCCATTGAAATGTCCACTTTTCTTAAATGAGTACATCATGTCTTTGCTTAGATGCCATCCACGGCGGACACTTTGAGATCCACTTTGAAAACGTGCGAGTCCCTGCCTCCAACATCATTCTGGGTACCTGAGAACACTTCTGTTGTTCCTTCGTTGGACACATATGAGACATTTCTTGATGTTTCCAGGTGAGGGCCGAGGCTTTGAGATCGCTCAGGCTCGTCTGGGAGCAGGTAGGCTGCATCACTGCATGAGAGCTGTGGGTCTGGCTGAGCTGGCGCTGGAGCTGCTGTGCCAGCGCGCCGGCACCAGGAGTACTTTCGGCAAGAAACTGTACCAACACGTAGGCTACTGAACACTCATTTTCCACGCCGTGTTACTGTGAGATCCCTAGTGGACAGCCGGTGATGAGCTGCTTGCGGTGTTGCAGGAGGTGGTGGCTCACTGGATAGCAGAGTGCAGACTCATGATCGAGCAGAGCCGCCTGCTGACGCTTTGTGCTGCACACGCACTGGACACGCTGGGAGGACGTGCTGCTCGCAAACAGGTGAGACTGTGCTCTTGAAGTGGTTTTGTCGGTTTTGCCTTCTTGCTGAGTGAATTGATGCATGCAGATTGCGATGGTGAAAGTGGCGGCGGCCAGGATGGCGTGCACGGTGCTGGACTACGCTATACAAGTGCATGGAGGGGCAGGCATATCTGGAGACTTCCCCTTGGCACACATGTGAGTCTTGAGTGGCCTCAAGTCGCATTAACCCTCAAACTGATCAAAGAAATAATGGACAGATTATTTTAACTGAAGGCTTTATATGATGCTTTAACCATGTGTTTAACCAAAATACAGTATTCCCTAGTTTTAATAAGTGTATTTCCGCAAATTAAGATTCCTCATTTAATAATTTAATCCAATTTTTTAATTGTTAGAGTGTACAACACCTGTTTAAGATCTTCTAAATATGTTTTTTTAAATATTAGATCCCTCTAAACATGAAGTAACACCTTTATAATCATCTTTACACTTGTATTACCCAATTTGCTACAGTTAATAATAGTAAATACATCATTCAAGACATAGATCAGACTCAAGCTTGTGTGGGTTGCTGTGAATATGTTCCCCAGGAGAGCAGAATGAGTGGCAGACAGGAAGTGATGTTGGGAGAAATGAGTCTCAGCTTACTCTGAGTTACGGCCCAACAGTAGCCCATACTGTTATTTGGGTTTATTGTGCCTGTTGTGAGATAATTTAAATTTGCAATAAAAGCCTGTTGCTTCGGCAAAAAAGTCTGGTGAGAGTGTGTCTCACTGAACATTCTCTTTTGATGGTAAAGGTTGCCGACCCCTGCCCAGGACTTTGTTTTCTTTATAATGTTAGGAGTTCAGGGGCCGCACGGTGGCTGAGTGGTTAGCACATTGGCCACACAGTCAGGAGATCTGGAGGACGTGGGTTCAAATCTCCGTTGGGCATCTCTGTGTGGAGTTTGCATGTTCTCCCCGTGCGTGTGTGGGTTTTCTCCGGGTACTCCGGTTTCCTCCCACATTCCAAAAACATGCATGTTAGGTTAATTGGCGACTCTAAATTGTCCCTAGGTATGAATGTGAGTGTGAATGTTTGTATGTCTTTGTTTGTCTATATGTGCCCTGCGATCGACTGGCGACCAGTCCAGGGTGTACCCCGCCTCTCGCCCAAAGTCTGCTGGGATAGGCTCCAGCATCCCCGTGACCCTAATGAGGATAAGCGGTACAGAAAATGAATGAATGAATGAATGTTAGGAGTTCATTCTTGTAAAATTGTGACTTTTTCCCATGACATTTTGACATTATTCACATATTATTATAACTTTTTCTGCAACAAATTTTCCAAAAATTACAAATGTTTTAATTATTTTGTTTGTTTCTCATAAATTACTTACAAATGACACCTTTTTTCTTTGGTATTTCAACTTAGTGCGACTAAAATGTCATTGTTTCACATAATATTAGTTATTCTCGTCAGAATTGTGAATTTTTCTTGTTAGATAAAAATGTATTGTCTTAGTATATTGACTTAATGCTTGTAAAAGTACTGCTGATTTTCCCATTTTTGCTGCTGTTTTTGTTGTTTATTTCTGGGCCTCACCCCAGTGCTGTTGTTTACGTTTAAAAAAAACACATGGCGCATTTTGGACACCCCTGTGGTACACATGTCAAAATGATTGCAGTGCAAAAGATAGACGTATATAGAAGACGTATATAACTACAGTATTTGAGCAAAGTTTCTAGTTAAAGTGTCAGAAATGTATATACAGTATCAAAGTTGAACCACGTGGCATTATATGGTTAAAAACATAAAGCCGCATTTTTGTTTTGCAGGTATGCCTATGCCAGGACTTTGCGCATTGTTGACGGACCAGATGAGGTGCACCTGTCCACCATCTCTGGTCTGGAACTGCGGGATCAAATAGCCAAGGCCAAACTGTGACATCATCACATTGGTAAGCTTTCTGTGGTTTTTGCAACAAACAACACAGTAGCATGCCTGCTTAGAAATGAGATTTTTGTTTTTATTTCATTTAGGAATACTTTTTGATGACTAGGGAAGAAAACTCTATAGCACATGGGGGCCGAAAATCAAAGAACACTTCAGGTTGCGGGCCGAGCATGAAACTTTTATTAAAAACAAAGAAACTTTTTTTTAACATGGACATGAATAAAGTCCAGTAAAAATAATGAAAACCTAAACGACAGTATTTTTCACTCCATAAAAGTAACTCCTGTCAAAATTGCACTAGTGAAAGAAATGTACTATGAGGCCAAACACCCTGACAAATACATAAAAGGTAGCGCTTTTAAGTAAACATTCAATCAACAACAAATCAAAACATCCATGCATTGCTGCATTTGTGTCTCCCGTAAAATCAGCTTCACTTGAAATTCCTTCACTGCATCATACATGTCAGTGTCATCATACATATATACTGTATATATAGTATACTATATATATATATATATATACATACACTTTATATATGCACACACATAAGTATATACAGTATATGTATATATATATATATATATATGTATGTATGTATGTATATACAGTGGTGTGAAAAACTTTTTGCCCCCTTCCTGACTTTTTATTCTTTTGCATGTTTGTCACACTTAAATGTTTCTGCTTATAAAAAAATAGTTAACTATTAGTCAAAGATAACAAAAATGAACACAAAATGCAGTTTTTCAATTAGGGTTTACGTTATTAAGGGAGAAAAAAACCTCCAAATCTACATGGCCCTGTGTGATGTCCGGCCATCTGTTCATCAACTCAAGCTAAAGCGATCTTGGGTGCTGCAGCAGGACAATGACCCAAAACACACCAGCAAATCCACCTCTGAATGGCTGAAGAAAAACAAAATAAAGACTTTGGAGTGGCCTAGTCAAAGTCCTGACCTGAATCCCATTGAGATGCTGTGGCATGACCTAAAGAAGGCAGTCATGCTAGGAAACCCTCAAATATAGCTGAATTACAACAATTCTGCAAAGATGAGTGGGCCAAAATTCCTCCAGAGCGCTGTAAAAGACTTGTTGCAAGTTATCGCAAACGCTTGATTGCAGTTATTGCTGCTAAGGGTGGCTCAACCAGTTATTAGGTGCAGGGGCAATTACTTTTTCACACAGGGCTATGTGGGTTTGGATTTTTTTCTCCCTAAATAATAAAAACATTCGGTTTGAACATGCAACACTGCATTTTTGGTTTATTTGTGTTATCTTTGACTAATATTAAAACGTGTTTGATAATCAGAAACATTTAAGTATGACAAACATGCAAAAGAATAAAAAGTCAGGAAGGGGGCAAATCGTTTTTCACACCACTGTATGTATGTGTATATA
>QODF01000026.1:3997835-4026569 GCA_024372805.1 Oostethus manadensis | reverse complement strand
TATATATAGTGCTCTATAATTTTGCTGTTTGATATGGTAATTGGAACATGCAGACCACCATCATCATCTTTGTGTCAGTGTTTGCTCCTCTTGGACTTTTTGTGAGATCTATGCACTGATCTTGAATGGAGCGAGACTCCTGTGCATACTTTGTGGGCGTCACCAGAGTGCAAGAAAAGAGTTTTAAAAAAGGAAATTTATATCAAAAGAGGTCATCTTCTTGCAGCAGACCACCAACATCTCGTCTCTTTTAATGCACAACATAGGAAAAGTACATTAAAATAATCAGATTAGGGCAGACAAGCGCAGGCTTGACTGCAGGAGATCATCCATCTCAGCAGGCCTTCAAAATCTTGTCTCTTTTAATGCACAGCGACACTTGGCCAAGAGTGGTGGTGTTGCTAGAGGTCAGAGCCTCTCTGGCAACAGGTCTTAATATGTGACACATTCTATCCAAACAAATTATTATTACCATACCAACACTAATAACTATCATATTTATGAATCAAGATTGCATAAATAGTTATATATATATATATATATATATATATACATATTGCAGTAAATCCAATAATTAGCTGCAATACATGATTGATACTGTATGTCGATATATGATGAAGGTATAATAATGAGTAATGTCACATTAGTATTAATAAGAGGTACAGTGTATAACACATGAATAATAAGGGATATTGTTTGTGTGTGTAGGTGTAATATCTTGTTTGCGTATTGCTGTACCGTATATTGTGTTGATATAACAGGCTTTAGTGTTGCAAATAGGAGGTGGGTGTAAATAAGCTCGCCTTCTCCCCACTCTTTTTCCAGCCAAATTGTTCTCTGTCTATTTGTGTATTTTCATTATGATCTGTTCTGGCTATTTTGTGTGGCTCGAAATAAACAATCAATCAACAATTCCGCGTACAATCACCTGGTCATTCCACAGCAACTTCAAACTACGATCAAGTCAAGCAAGTTTGTAACTTTTAAACAAGACTGCGCAGAGGAAAAAGTGCTTCACAAGGACTTGCATTTTCATAGACTTTGTTTAAGATACTTACATAGGCTTCTTAAACCTGCAAACATTGGTCACTGGTCAATTTCTATAGCATTATTTCTCTTCGAAAACATACATGACTTTGACATGTCTTTTGTTGACACCTGTGTTGGACCGACCTGATGAATGGACAAATCCAATCCTGATTAGGAAGAGTTGTTAATTGGCAGTAATTACCTAATAAATGAATAAAAACACAGTTGGAGGTCTGTTATTACACAATATGATAGTCAGTTTGACGAGGCCCAGGAAGATGTTCTGCAGTTTGAGAGGCCCACTCCTCACGTGCTTGTAAGCGTGACGTCACATGTTGCTGTCCCCTAGCGGGGGCCCGGTGTTATGACAGGGGGGCTGAAAATTCTTTTATCTCCATTGCAAAAAAAAAAGTTTAGGAACCACTGCTGTATTCATGGAGACCGCACAACCGAGGCATTCATCTTTTATTGCTCACCTTAACCTTCTCTCTCTGTAGGGGGCCTTGACTTGAAGGTCAGTGCTGTGGACAGCCAAGGACAGACAGTGCCATGTGACAACAAGCTAGAATGTTTTCTACAGTAGGACTTAGGCAGAAGAGTTCTAGATCTCATTAGAGACCACGTACAGTCGTCCATTGCCACTTTGCTCTTGGAATTTCCCAAATAATTCAATATTTCAAGATTATATTAAAACTCATGCTGTTTCGCTCATATGGCTTATTTTGAGTCAAAGTATACACATGTTTAAGCAAACGTTGTATTTTTAGGCACAAAAATGGCTAAATGAACTAAAATACAAAATAAAGCCTTCAAAAAGTCAAAGGCGTTAATAATATGTAGTATTCTACAATGGTCACTAGGTGTCAGTAATGTTACTTGACTGTTTGCAATACACAAGCGCCAGATTTGATCGCTGGGGCTTTTATTGGAGGTTTGAATTATTTGGTGCAAAAATCCCGAGCAGCTACCTGAATATCAATAGTAAATAAAATATTACCCATTTTCTATTTAAGGTAGAATCTACAAAAAAAATCACATCTACATTCACCAGATTTATGTGTGTTTATACTACTATAGTTGACAAATTTTTAACATTTTGAGGAAGTCTATCCAAAAATTGTCTGTAAAACCCTAATTTTGGGAGTAAATGCTATAGAATTGTTCTTACAGTGCATGAACTCGTTTGCTGTTGACCAAACAGGACCATTGAAGGTGCTATCCCTCATAAGCTCTAAATCCGTGGTTCCCAAACTCAGACATCTGACCTGAAGCCATGTACCCCCTACTCCTGCACAAAAAAAACATACAGTATACCTTTTTATATTGATTAACTTGAAATATTGAACATAATACAATAATGGTCGCTTTTGGGGGCTAGAACTTGGTTTCAAGTCTGCTTTTTTCCTGTATAAAACAAAGCAGAGGCTCAGTGTGTCCTTCACAGGCCACCGTACTGATGAACAGGATGCGGGGACATCACGTGAAGTCAGCCTCTCAAAACCATTTATTGTGCTTTAAAAGTGTTTCTGTTATTGTATTGTGAGTCTGTTATTTGTATAATGTTAATTTTGTTGTAGTTGTAGCTTGTGTGAGGGATAATGTTTGAAAATAATAATAGGTCGCCATCATGTGGCCATTAAAGGTACAGCCACAAGTTAAAAATATTAGAATTAATTGTTTTTCTTTTTAAAAAGCAATTGTTTGAACTGCTTCATTTGCCGCCTGTAACAAAATGGGATGGTTATGTTATATTATATTAGGGTTATTAGGCTCTCAAAACCTTAACAAGTTTTTTCTGTTATTGTGTTATGTTTCTGTACTATACTGTAGTTGTAACTTGTGTGAGGGATAACATTTGAATTTTTTTTTTTTTTTAAACATGTGCTTTAAGATTAATGTTGGACTATAGTGGTGTTTTTCTCAAACAACCTGTCCACATAGATCAGGGGTCGGCAACCTTTACCATCAATAGAGCAATTTGGTCTCCCCTTCCTGTAAAAAAAAAACAACAACTTTTGGGAGCCGCAAAACATTCCAAAACGTATTAACTTTTAAAAATTGTAATATTTTGTAATGTTACCCTATAATAACATCACAAAAGTCAACAAACAAAAGTGCAGCTACAAGTGCAGGCCTGCTCTGAGCTAATGTAAAACTGATTCATGTAAGGGAAAAAAATGTAGGCAATCAAAGTTCATAAATCTGCATATCTGTGTTGTTTGCTCAATACCTTTTTTTCTGCAATGAATTGTCATCAATAACCATTCTATTGATCCTGTTCTTGACTGTCTTTGCAAAGAGAGAATCTTTTATTTCTGATTTCCTGTTTATGTTTTTAATTAGAAGACTATATGCTCTGATATTTTTATGAAAGATTATTTCATGTATTCTGTGTAACTGTGAACGGCTTCCCATCTCATATACAGCCCAGCTTTGCCAACTTAAATCTGGAGACTTTCCGAAACCTTATTTTCTCAAAACGACTAGAGAAAAATTGTAAAAACTTTTCCTGATGAGATTTTTCTGGTATTTGCATTTTGCACCAAAATATTAATTTACTGACAGTCCCTAGAAAAAACAGCCAGCGGTTAGAGCGACACCTCCACGAGCGGGAAATACAAATATAAGACATTCAGAGGACAAAAAATGTTGATGAAATGTTGTATTCTACACTGGTCACAAGGTGTAAATAATGTTACTGTAATGTTCAGCGAGACACACAAGCATCAGACTCTGCTGAACAACAGGCTTTTATTGCAGGTTTGAATTCTCTAGGCTAGGCTAGGCTAGTATTCCGGCCGTAACCCTGACCAAGCTGAAACTCAACTCTGAACCCCGACGTCACTTCCTGCCCCTCCTTCATTTAGCTCCTCTAGCACTGGAAGGGTTTTATTCATGTCCTAAATGGCTTATTAACTTTTATTACTGTATGTGTACTATATAACGTAGTAGAGGACTGATTAGAGTGATCTAATAATGTTAAAAACAGTATTTAAAAGATTGTAAACAGGTTTACAGACTTTTTAATCAGCAAAGAGTTGATCCCACCACGTTTCACAACATATCATGATCTTATCCGCTGTTATTAATGAACCCTAATCCTCTTATGGATGGAGGGCAGACCCTCTGCCAAAAACCGAACCGAAAGATTAGACTTGTTTTCAGCTTTAAACCAAAGAGTGGAGTTTTCCCACCTCTGTGGGCACATTTAAAGCATCTTTTTATGGGCTCTGCAAAGCAGACGGCTGTTGCTTTGTGAGGATCAAATTGAAATTAACCTTGTCAAGCGTACGTGAAATCAGTAATTTGTACGGGTGACAGGTTGAGATGGTGCGGGCTGGATCTTTTGGCCCCCTTTTAAAAGGGTCTTGTTAAGCGGTCAAATCAGGTTTACAGATATTCATAAGGGGTCAGGTGAAGAGGAGAGGGGGATTCAAATGTGGCACAATCATGTCTGTTGCAGTGCTTTTTAAACCGGGGGGCGGCGTTATGACGGGGGGGTGCGGGGATACCACAAACACTTTTCATTATTAACATATTTTTTGGGCACAGCGACGTTGCAAAAAAATTTGGGAACGACTGGTCTGGTTGCGGCCAAACGCTGATATAACACTTTCCGTGTCTTCTCTTTGTGGCCGTGCAGAAAATAGCAAGTTTTATTTCGATTTGGTTGCCATGATCAGCATTTTTAGGACACTTATTTATTTAAAAAGTTTATGATCATATATCACAGTTATTGTATTGGCAGTATTTTGTCTGTATATGACAAAAAATGACTTAATATTATTCATTAGTACTATCAAATAACCGCTGAATCCAATTCATTTATATTACATTACATATTAGTGAGTTTTCAGTTACCAACAATGATTTCCTTTCCTATAAAGTGTGATTTACCCCATGCATTGTTGAGATGTGGTGACAAAAAGAAAATTCAAATAAATTATTCTTATTATAAATGATGCAAGTGTATGCAAGGTGCCTTGAAGTTGCCGAAATACCGAAGCATCTGACGTGGCGAATGGGATCTTTTGGATATGTGAACAAGCTTACTCTGTCTCTTTATGTATTCCAAACAAAAGCCTTCAACACGAGTGGCCATCATATAAAAAATACACAGCAAACAGAACTTCATCTAGAACTGAACCATACACACTGAGAAAATACAGGAGTGAACAATAACTTGTGGTTAGGAACTTGTGTAAACGTCACTTTCTCCTACTTCTTTAGTCCCGGAAAAAGTGACAAAGTGTAAAAAATAGGGCTGTCAATTGATCGACTACAGTAGTTAACTCGTAATTAATCACACTTAATCACAGCTAGAAATACGTTTTCATCTATTGTAAGTAGGGATTTAAATTTCAATTCGCAACTACAATAATAACTAAATTAAAGTTTATATGCTGCTGCTGTATATCGCCTCTCTGTCGAATTCATTTGGGATAGGCTCCAGCATACGCCATCCCATACACGGCTCATTTTTCTCTATGTGATGAGGTTGTCATCTTTCATGCTTAGAAGCATCAGAAGTAAGCTGCGCCTCAAACCGCTGAATGTGCATGTTCTTTTCTTCACCAAATGTGATTGGATTCTCATCTCAATGCATTTCAAAAAGAATTGTCCCCATTTCTGGTATGAGTATTTCTTTTAGTTTCTCACTCGGAAAAGTTCTCCTCTCGGTGCAAATGATCTGTGCACACGGCTCCTGTCTCACTTGATCAAGCGGGCCAACCTGCCTCAGTCTGTGTGCCTCCCGCTGACAGTGATGGATGATAGCGCTGTTTCATAGCCAACTGCACTCCGACAGTATGTCCGCATGTGGGAAATGTTCATTGAAAAATGCTGGGGGTGCAAGCCAGGCTCGCGTGTCACCCTGGCGGGATGTTGCTGCAACATCTTTGCGTGGTGTCGCTAGTATTTAAAGCAAATTCGGCTCCAGTTCTGAAGCGATAACAAAGTCAGAGCATTGTGTTACTTATAGAGGTATTGCTCAATAGAACTAAAGCAAACTGTTGTCCCTCACTCTATTGTGTTAAAAAAAAAGATTTATTAATAAATCATGGCTGTTTTGTGGATGAATATGGTCTGTTATTGTAAAAAATATATTTTTAAGCAATTTGCACATCTTAAATAAGCACTGTGAAGCATAAAAGCAAATGAAAATACAAAATGTGCATTATGAAGTGTAGTAAAGTATTTGTGACTTGTTGTCTGCGCCTGCAAGAAGCAGGGCCTGGGAAGTGACGTCTAGGGAGCTAACCTGTGCTAGCAGCAGGTTTGCAGTGTGAAGACTGACCGACAGCAACTCCTGTGTGAATGTTCACTGCATGTGTTCTGTTCTTGTTAACAAAGCAATTGAAGTGTATTTGGGTAGCCTTTTTATTGGTCTCTAGCTGCCTGCAACGTTACATTCATGAGACATCACATCAGGTACTGTCAGTGCTAACGAGTGAGTCTATCTTATCTTATTTATGTCTAAGATGGCCTATGTTCTATTATTATGTTGACTATATTGTCAAATGTAAGTGTAAAGGTCACTATAGGGGTGATATGTTATGTCCACAGGGGTTTAATAGTGGTAAAAAAAATGTATTTAGATGGTCAGAAACAGGTTTTCTATGTTTAGGGTGGTCAGATCTGAAACCAGTTAACCGCGATATACGAGGACCAACTGTGCAGGAACCCATTGGGAATATAAGGTTTGTTGCGCCACTCAACAGGCCTTGAAATACCAACACTGTGCAACCTCTAAAGTCAAACATAGGGCTGAAAATCATTTTATCTCCAAAAGAGGGGGGCGCTGCAAAAAAGTTTGGGAAGCACTGCAATAAAGGGAATAAGTTTGGACATTCTTTGTTTTATATTATACTACAAGTGTTTTGGGTATTACAAAAAGATAACTATAGGGGTGTTATGTCTAGAGGTCTCTAATGAAGTTGACATTCATCCAGGTCATTGTATTCTCAGGAAACTTGTCATAGAAGTCCTTACATTAGTTCATGCTCTAGCCAAACTAGAGCTGTCCTATCTAGTCTGACTGGTGTGTGTCCCACCTAGTCTTTGAGCATGAACTGATGACGTCAGCCTGCTCGGCCGAGAGGCGAAAGGTCTTCTGTGACAACACGAACAGTCCAGTTGCAATCGATTGAATGCCCTGAGAAAACAAGCGATGACAGTACATTTTACCGTGTATCAGGCATTTTTGACGTTTTTGTGCAAAAAGAAGGTAACTACTGTACGTACCAATCTGCTTTTTGTTAGCCATTTGTGTCACAGTGATGTGTGTAGGGTTTTTGACAAAGGTAACAGGAGATTGCAGGAACAATGGCCCTAATTAGTTTGTATCAGACAGTTGTTGGTCAATTAAATGCATAATTCATCTTCAGCATTAATTATTCATTTCTTAAGTGACTGTTGCTGTGCTCTATTAGAACTGCATCATGCATATTCAAATGCATTTATCTTACAGGGGTCAGTAGAATACAATATCTCTACCGGGAGATCCATCCAGAAGTATTTTTAAAAACAGCACCAGCAACCAGAGTTGCATAGATAACTTCTTACAATGAACTGTTGTTAATCACACAACTCAGCCAATAACTGTTTATAAGGCAAAACTCTAATCTAGTATTGAAATGATTATTGTTTATTCTCTTGTGTATAGTTTTTAAAAAGTCAAGAATCCAGAATTTAAGTGGTTTATACTTTTACTAAAGCGTTTCCAAATAATTGATCATTATCAGGATTTTCTACACACTATATAGGTCTCATTTTCATAGCATGACTTCTGATTGGACAGTCTAAATCACATGATTATGTGTCCCTGTACACTACATCTTTATATATGCATAAACAATAGAAAGACTTAAATACCTCTTTTGTTTAAAAAAAAAAAAGGAATGAATTGTATGAAAAATTCTACTCTGGCCGGATTTATGCCTCATGTGACACCACGGATAGATAACATACGTTTGATAAACACTGCTTAGTCTTATCAAGTCAGCTACATCTAACAATAAGTGTATAAAATGGGCATCTACGAAAGCATCCTTATTATAAAGCGGTACCATGTTTTCATTGCAAATGCGGTCTAGTCCATCTGAGCCATTTTTACCTGCAGTCAGACAGTGTCCTTGTCAAATTCACATACAAAATACATCATCAGGTGGCACGCTACATCGGTCCACTCGCCCGAGGACACCATCTCGACGCAGTCCTCATCATCGTAAGCATTACTGGGCTCCCCTTTTCCCCATTTGTTGAAAATAGATACAGGAGAGCGGTCCACGTAGATGAAAATCCCTTCTGCATCCAGGTCATGAATGCCTATGTAGACTTTGTCCAGACCCGTCTCTGTTATGTACCCTGCAAGGGCCGCGTTTTCTCCTTCATCCTTGGGCATGGCCAGGTGCCCCCCCCTCGCCTGGCAGTAGAGCTCGGCGTCGGTGTGTCTTTTCTCCTCCTTCACCAACAGATAGACTTTACTGTCTGTCTCTTTTATGCCAGCGACAGCTGCAGGGGAGGGCGACACCGGAAAATGAGCACTTGGATTTCTGTTAAATTCACATTGCAGGTTTGAGGGTGGCAAGAGCAGCATGAAAGGAAGCTTTTAGGACACGCAGAACTTCAAATCTTACCATTTTTGATGAACTTCAGTTCAGAAGATAGCTGGGCCACAATGATGTCCATTTCCCCAATCATCTTTCGTATAGGTGAGCACTCACAAGGGACGCCTAACGAGCCCAGTAACCATCATTAAAGTTGTGTGTTTTATGAATTGAATATGGTAGTAAGATATGTCACCTGGCTCTCCATCTGGGCCTCTTGGTCCAGGATCCCCCATGTCTCCCTTGAGACCTGGGAAAAAATGGACGTGTTCTTCCTAGTTGACTTTAACTCCCAAATTGTAACGCACAAAGGCAGTGCTTCTCAAATAAGGAAGGAGGGCTTGGTGGTTGGTCAGGGCGAGCGTGAGTAAACTGATATAACTAAATGTTATATCAGTTACTTTTCCTAATCTATTTTCATCAGGTGTTTATGTGCCGCTGCCAGCAACTCATACAGTGGTTTGTAAAAAATGACTTAATAATGACAGAAAAGAATTGAGAGTCACACATCCCCAAAACATGTCAGGTTGATTGGCGACTCTAAATTGTCCTTAGATATGAATGTGAGTGTGAATGATTGTTGGTCTGCCCTGCGATTTGACAGGCGACCAGTCCAGGGTGTACCCAAAGTCAGCTGGGATAGGCTCCTGCATACCGGTAAGCGGCAAAGAAAAATAGACGGATGTCATTTGAATTTTTTTCTTTTTGGCACATCCACAATCCTCATGTGAAACATGAACCCATATTTATTTAGCATAACGCCTTGCTCGTCTCAGCGACACCTCACGACGCCTCAAGCCGCTGCCGAGCGGTGAGTATTCCACCTACTGCAGCTAGCGGCTGTGTTGTTTGCGAGCTTTTGAAAAGTTAACTCTAGGTTATAAATCATGCCTCGCACATTCCAGAAGTTTATGGCAACAAGCTGAAAAGTTGGCCAACTTTGAGAATCCACACAGCGGTGCAGACCGCAGAGTGGATCCTACTCAACTTTGCTACGAAGACTCAACAAGATGCTTGTTTACCGTCAGCATTTTTTACCTGAGGATTATGTTGAATTTACCAGCTCAACGGGGAGCACCACCCAATGAGAGCAGACATTGTAAGTGACTATTTTTCTTATACTGTTATCCATGAAACTGTTATACTAGAAGGAATAAGCAAAAAAATAAGTACATCAATTCTAAAACTGACACATATTCTTTAAAACAAAAAAGGTAATCAAATAATATGACCAGTGGAATGGTAGTATATAGATAAGTGTACTTGTGCTATACTTTAGGTATACTAGAGGGATGTACGTAAAAGATGCCTGCCAGTACGTCCTGGCCCAATGGTCAATGCGCTCGTCTCCCATTCCAAGGGCCCGGTATTTGAACCATGCTGGGGGCAGTGTCAAACAGTCTTGTTTTGGACTTTCACAATGGTGCTCATAGCTTATTTTGGAAGACAGTTATGAATGTTTAAAAGCTTGAAGCCTTCAGGAAGCCTCCCTTACCACTTCCTAAATCCTAAACCTTACCTTATTTTTGCGTTATGATATAGGGGTTACCTTCTGTCTGCACTTGGGAGACAGCTCAGCTGTTAGAATGTTGCTTAGAACAATGTCAGGGCATTTATTAGCAGTGTGTTTATATGTACTGTATATAAAAACCGTAGGTCACTTACCTTTCATTCCGCTTGGGCCCATCTTTCCATAGCGTCCCACAATGCCTTTCTGTCCTTGAAGTCCGGGTTGACCTGAAAAGTGTGTGTGATAGGAGTATTATTGAGACACTATGCAGCCCTTTTAGTAATTTAAACAGATATTTTGTCTTAGAAAATGTGCACCTAACCCACAATCAATGGGAGAAAAGAGTTTGCACACACTCCAAATCTCTTTAAGGCCTTCAGTAAACACATGTCTACTGCTTTGGATGCTGCAGGTCATTCCTCATCCACCCTTTCAGCCTAGTATAAACACTAGGCCAGAGCTGATTAGCTCAGAAGTGACGACACATTATCAGCCCAAGAAATGTAATCTTTACTCGAGTTATTTTTGTGTAACCACACAATACACTCCCAATCAAAATCTTAAGACCACTTGAAAAAATTGCTAGAATGTTCTTTTTTTGCGCATGAGATTTTAAGTCGAGCTACAATATACAAAAGCCAGAAGGGGGAGTGTGACAAAAAACACTGTGAAAAAGTCATTTATTTAAAACAACAATTCAACTGAAAGTTCTATTGAAGTTTAAGACCGTCGCTCAAAAAATTACAAAAAACTATCCAAACCAGAACAAAAAAAATTCTCAGTAGGACTCGGTAGGTAATGGGTAGCTCCACCGTTTTTGTTAATCACTTCAAAAATTTGTTTGGGCATGCTTGATTGCAAATGTTTCCAGGAAGCTAGGGGGAACATTGCTCCAAGTGGTGAAGATGGCTTCACAAAGGTCATCAGCTGTCTGGAACTGATGGCCATTTTAATAAACTTCCCTTGCCATCCATCCCCAAATGTTCTCTATGGGATTTAAATCAGGGGGACATGCAGGATGGTCCAAAAGAGTGATGTTATTCTCCCTGAGAAGAAGAAGTCGTCGTTTACACTTTGCCAGGGAGCATCAAACATGGGAAATTGAAAGGTGGAACAAAGTTTTATTCTCTGATGAGAACAAATTTTACTTTGATGGTCCAGACAGCTTCCAACGTTACTAGCATGACAAGGAGATCCCACCTGAAAGGTTTTCTACCCGGCACAGTGGAGGGGGGTCCATCATGATCTGTGGTGCTTTTTCATTCAGGGGAACACTGGAGCTTCAGGTGGTGCAGGGTCTTCAGACGGTGGCTGGTTACGTGCAGATGTTGCAGCTTGCGTCCCTCCTAAACAGCCTATTTCAGTTGAATTGTTGTTTTCAATAAATGACTTTTTCCACGTGCTTTTTGTCACGCTCCCTCTTCTTGCTTTTGCATATTGTAGCTCTACTTAAAACCTCATTAACTGATCTTAAGATTTTGATCAGGTCTGTACATTATACAACAACATATACAGATTATATTTTTAACAAAAACGGAATTATACCAGTTTCCCCTGGAGGTCCTACTCTGCCTGGTCTACCCGGGGCTCCCTTTAGTCCTTTCTCTCCCGGTTCTCCTTATTACGAAACAACAATGTTTATCCTCATTCAGTTTGTGTGTGTTTGTTCAAATCCTACCTTTCAGTCCGGGGACAAGAATCTGAACAGTACAAGTTTCATCTGTCAAGTGCTGTCCGTCTGATGTATGCAATGTCAATAAAGCCAGCACACACACGAAGATGACCGAATGCACGTTGTGCATCTGTCCTTTCATCGTTTCACCGGCACTGTTGTTGCACAGGTGAAAGGAAAGGAGTTAAGAGTGTATATGTTATTCAAGAATTTACAAAATATCAAATTCCAGGGTGATATCATCCATTGTTATGTTAGTAAATCTGTCAACCCATCTGATGCGAGAGCTGAAAATCTCTTTGCAAAAACAATAATAATCATATTCATTAAAAAATGCATATGAAGTTAATTCAATTAATAATAATATAACAACAACAATAATAATAGTGATATGGAAATATTCTAGAAAGCTGATATAATAAATCAAACTGTATATTCAAAAACAAAAATGATTGATAATTATAGTGCTCTAAAGACCCAAACACACACCAGCTGGCATTCCATTACAAATATCAGGAATAAACATATATCTAGAAATAATATTACTTATCGTTTTTAAAGCAGCATCTGGTTTTGAGCATTTCTAATCCTGCGTGGCTCACCTGGATTTCGAAGTAGAAGGTAGGAGCAGCTAATGAAGGAGTTTCTGACACCCGCGTTCCTTCACAAGCACCAAAGAATGCTGTGGCTTGAACATCCATAAACACAGATAGCGTGGGGGCCTCGAAGATCATTGGCTGGGAAAGTTGCTGAGTGATTGGCAATGACAAGACGAAGAAGACTCAGGGAGGAGAAGGCGGCTAGATAGACGTATAGGAACTCATATCGTGTCAATAACAGATACAAATTGGGGACGATTTCGCTGTTAATCTTGTCACTTTGACAAAACCTGTTACGTTATTTTAATAGCTACTAGGAAAGGTGTACAAAATGATGATGTTTGATTTAAAGACAGTGAATAGACCAGAGGCATAGCTGGAGGTAGCAGGGATGACGACACTGAGGTTCTCTTTGGGTGTGACCAGGATGGACAGGATCAGGAATCAGAGGGACAGCACATGTTAGAGGTTTCAGAGATAAAGTTAGAGAGGCCAGACTGAGATGGTGAATATATTGGTAGAAGGATGCTGAGTTTTAAATTGCCAGGCAGGAGGCCTAGAGGAAGACCAAAAAGGGGGTTTATGGATGTAGTGAAAGGTAGTTAATGAAGGTAGTTGGCGCAAGAGAAGAGGATACAGAAGACAGAGTTCGATGGAGGCAATTGATTCGCTGTGGGGACCCCTAAAGGGATAAGCTGAAAGGAAAAGAAGAAGATTGTACTTTCACATATTTGGTCGGATTCTCCCTCACTGAGTTTGTCCACTTGATGGAGGTATTGTTCAAGTAAAGCTAGCGGGTCAAATTAGAAAACCTCTTGAAAACCATTTATCACACGATTATAAAAGCTACATATCAGCCATTCAAATACTATTTGATTGGAATGATAACTTATATGATATTATATTTAAATCAATATAATACTGAATATGGCATTTAAATTTGCATACAATTGTGACACCAAATATCGTTACACTAATTCTGTTGTAATTAAAATGTATAAACTTTAAAACACAATTCTAACAAAAAATGTCAAGCTGATGCTGACATGCTGTTGTCCCAGTGGCAGTAATGAGATATGGTCTAAAACCAGAGTATCACATATCCTAATTTGATCCACAAACCTAGCAGAGTCTTTCGAAGGTGGATTGGGTGTCTCCTTAAAAAATACTACAAAAAGGTTTTACATTACCTGCCTATAAAGTATTCATGACTCTTAAGGCAGCTTTTGCAGTCTTTTCTTTGCCGTTGTGTTTAAATGTCTTAGGATATTAATATGGTCAAATACCTTTGATGCATTTTTGGCCTGTTCATGAGTTTCAACCAAAAATACCGTACAAGGATAAAACCTGACGTGGAGAGAACGTCCTAGGGTTTATAGTGTGAGATTTGTTGTCCACAGACATATATCCCAAAATTTGTAACAAACATTTATAAGTTTTATGTTTTATGAGATATGTATAAGGCAGAAATTGAGTTTGTGTGTTTAATAAATAGTTTGAGGTACATATTTTTTTTTACCACTGCTACTTTTTCACATCATAGGATGAAGATTGTCAGAAATGCATGTGTGTAACCAAGATGAAAAAAACATATTTTGCAGTATCATTTATTGTATATCTGAAAAGTGTGGTATGACATTTCCGAAATGCCAAAACCAGGAAAAGTTCAAGTAATGTTTTTTACTTTTGGGGGGGAATATTAAAAAAAAGTAGACCTACTGGTTAAAGTTACATTGTATTGTAAAACATTGAATGTGTTTTGTTTAAAATGCTTTCAAATCAACACAATAGAAAGTATTATGAAATAAATATTTACTGTATTTTCTTCCCACTAGAAAAAAAACGTTGAAAAAAGAAGATAACGTTGTTGGATACAACTGTAATAATATTGAATAGAAAATTCATGTAGTATGAAAAATGTGTGCGAAAACATCCTTTGTTTTTGGAGAATGTTTTGTTGGCATAAAAAAAAAAATTCCGAGCGGCACCTAAACGCATCTTGAGCTCTTCAGCCACTGTGTGACGTCACTGGCGCTCACCGGGGCGAAAAGATCTAATCGTCCGTGTTGATGTCCTTTGAGCTGTCAGTTCAGTCCTGGTGGACTCGGACAGAAACACCCGCGCCGCCGAACTGTTTGCGGATGTCATACATGCGAATGAGGGAACCTAAAAAGTCCGAATTGAATTGTCTTCCTTAAGGGTTAAGCGGCGAAAGTATCCCGAGCGAACTTCTTTGGCCCTGGCAACAGGTGAGCTACACTTTTATCTAGGAAGTAATGGACGTGTTGGCTTAACTTTGTTTGCTAGTTAGATTCCCGAGTCCTAATAAAAGGAGTGTAATTACTTCCTAGTCTGGGCTCGAATCAAACTAGCTGTTCGATTCTGCTACTTCCACTCCGGGATGACGTCACAACGAGGCAGGGGCGCAGCTACAGATTTTGGGGGATTATGTCAAGGCAGGGTGGCCTTGACATAAGCCTTTTGGCCTTTTTTGTTTGATAAACAAAGAACCCTGCACCACTTCTGGAGCACTGTCATACATTATGGTTACAAATCTTGCCTGAAGTTTTAAGGCTACACATCTCTGGACCTCCCTCCTCAATCGGATGCCTTTTCCATGCCAGGCAACAGGAAACAAGGCAGGAAACATGAGAGTGTGTTGCACTGTTCCTGTGTCCATTCTTATGATGGTATGCCTGCAGTTTCCAGTCTGTATAACAGGGCAGGAGATGTCCCACTTATTTGCATTTCCTCAAATAATCACTGACTTCTCTTTAATTTTGTCAGGTTTAGTCTTCCCCTCGCCTCCATTGTCTGGATTAGGGTCAGATACTAATAGGATTTACACTCCAGAATCAACATTACTCATGAGGCTTGGCCACAGTTTTGTGTAGAACACTGACGCACTTGGTGCCACAAGATGCCACTTTTAGGATGAAGTGCCTCCTTAAAGGAAAACTGTCCTTATGAGCACATGGCTTTCTCTAACATTATTAGGCCGATTAAACTATGTGACTGGCACACTTACACTTTGCCATACCACAAAGAGTAGCTACTAGCCGGTCAGCGACCAGGGTGACAGTTCTTATTTAATGGGCTCTTAAAGTTAAAAAACGTATTTAAAAGGACAGAAACAGGGTTTCTATGCTCTTTTCCTCATTAGGATTGCAGGGGCATGCTGGAGCCTACCCCAGCTGACTTTGGCCAAGAGGCAGGGTACACCCTGGACTGGTCGCCAGTCAATCGCAGGGTGTTTTCTATGCTCCAACTTTGAAAATATTCAATTTGTAAATAAGGAATTCTACTTTGTGGAAATTTATCACGGCCGGTCTGAAGCCAATTATTATGGGTCAAATTAATTACCACAATAAATGTTTCTTACACCCACCCTGGTAATTAGAGACAATGTCAATACATTTAAAGTATACCTCCTCTGTATGGATAGAAAATTGTTATATTACAAAATACTATAACAAGCAAATTAACCACCATAAACTATGAATTACTGTAGTGGCCATTGCTTTAAGACAGGAGAAATGAACACAATCTATTAAATTATTAACTATCAATACATCAATAATGTTGTCATCCCTTTTATAAAAAGAACTTTAACTCATTTCTATACTGATTTAGTGGGGAATCTTTTAGCAATAATCATATGAATACTATTAATTTACCCCACAGTATATGATTTATTTTATGGTTTTATTGGAGCAGACTCCAGTTACCTAACTCTCTAATAATCTCTATAATTCAGAGAAGACAAAACAAATAACAGGTATATAGACTGCAAGTTACTATCTTTACACTCCCTATTACTCGGTCGATTGGACCTGCTGAGTCAGTTAACCCAATGAACTTCAGTTTGAAGGATGATTCAGCACTTTCCAGCTCCTGTCGCCTCTGACATTTGACCACAATCCCTAATCTAATTGGATACTCTAGCATCACGTCAGCTATCACCAATGATGTTTTGGGATTAACTTCAGCGAGCTGTTAATGACATTGATGTAGCCTAATGCTTTCCCGCTGATGCTGCTGTGAGACTGTTTTTACACACCCTATTTAGACTGATCTGTTCTTTTCTAGTGCTGTTCTCGGTCCACGTAGTGTTTGTGTGTTGTTTTACAAAATTGAATGCACCAATGCATCAAGCTGGAGTCACTTACAACTACAATGAAACAATTATTTACTTCAGGGAATTAGAAAAGAGGGAAAATAACTTAGTTTGTATGCTTTATATTGTTGGAAGGCCCAAGATCTTCCTCACTTGATGGTCGACTGGACTGGACACTTGGGGTACTAATGTGGTCTCTTGGGATTGCAGCTCAGATCAACTTGCCATTGGAAACTTTTTACTCAGGGTTCTATGTTTAGTTAGTTCTATGTTTATTTAATGCTCTATGTTTACTTAGAATTCTACTTTGCACTGAGTCGCCAAAGAAAGTTCCTAGTTCGTGAATTGTTCACTTACAATGGCAATAAAGTTTTTCTGATTCTGATTCTGAAAATCCTGTCTCACGATTTCTAAAGCCTAGGTCCGAACCAGTAACAGTATTTTTACTGGTAACAATGGGATACATTTTTGTCTTAGTTTATTTTAGTTTTGGGATTTTATTTTTCACAGTGCTAGTTGTGATGAAGATGAAGTTGGGACAGTGGCAGGGGAAGTAAAACAAATACATTCACAAAGTATTTTTGTTATTTTTGCTTTCTCTTTGTGCTGACCGGAGCTAAGCCATGGAGGACGGGAAGCCAGTGTGGGCCCCCCACCCCACAGACGGGTTCCAGCTGGGCAACATCGTCGACATAGGTGCCGACGCGCTCACCATAGAACCGCTGAGCCAGAAAGGCAAGGTGGGTCATTGCTCAAAAACCAGTAATGCGTTTATAGAAGTCACTATGTCAGCATTCAAATGTTTAGTCATTCGAATTAACACCACACACTGACGGAAATATAAACCGCCAATTCTTACTACCATCTAACAGCGAAAGGCATGAACAAAGCAGCGTGTCATGTCTGAAACATGAGAGAACCCATGTTCAGAGGAATGAATAAATAACGGCAGAGGCAGCAGGTGCACTGGTAGTGTTGCCTACCGCAAGGCTGCTCATTAGGACATAAAGGCCATCTGTTACACCTCGGTGCGTCTCAGATGTTTACAGCAAACATATAAGGTAGCAACATTTGTTTTTTATTCTAAGGCTGAGTATGCTACAGCAAAGTCACTACGATAGCCCTTCTGAGCATCAGACTCCGTGTGACTCTATCAGGGTGCCACACGAGGGTGCTCAACTTGCTCTATTGTTTTTTTTTGTTATGGTAGACTTTCTGGACCGCACGGTTGCTGAGTGGATAGCATGTTGGCCTCACATTTAGGAGATCGGGGTTGTGTGGAGTTTGCATGTTCTCCCTGTATGTTTGTGGGTTTTCTCTGAGTACTCCGGTTTCCTTCCACGTTCCAAAAAAAACATGCAGGTTAATTGGCCACTCTAAATTGTCCTTAGTTATGAATGTGAGTGTGAATGCTTGTTTGGCTATATTTGCCCTGAGATTGACTGGCGACCAGTCCAGGGGGTACCCCGCCTCCTGCCCGAAGTCAGCTGGGATAGGCTCCAGCATACCCACGACCCTAATGAGGATAAGTGGTTTAGAAAATGTTTGGATGGATCGACTTTCTGGAGCTTATGCCGGAATGCTGTATTCAGAAAAGCCAACCAGTCAACAGTTAGACACTTTTTGAGGTGCATGTCAAGCTTCGCCAGAGGTTGTGGAGAGGGCAGAGCCAATAGCACAGGAGTATAATTCAGCCTTAAGTGTTCCTATCTCTACTGGTGTAATCTTTCAGCGCCCAGGGATCATTCAGGTGTGAATTGAACTCGGGTGCAAACCAAGTTAACCGGTCCAAATGAGAAAGCAATGTGATCCAACTGGCAATTGAATAGGTCAGCTCTAAAAACCCCATATGTTCACCTATCAGATGTTGTTAAAAAGAGGCCTCTGATGCAGATAATGAAGAGTTTTGACATATTTTATATTTAAGTTTTTACAGAAATGTTGTCTAGTTTCCCTCTCGATATCACGGTTTGATTATTGGCACCTGGCTCTATCGTGGCTTTTAACAATATAATTAATTAATTAATCATCTCCGTTGCGTGGTTGACTATGGTGTATTATTAGTAATGTTTCATTGTTGAGACATGACATTAGATGACGTCACAATGCATGGAGTCTGCCTTGGCGTGTCCGACATAACAGAGTGCAAAAGTCATTCCGCGTGGAATTGGTAAGTTTGGGGCTTCTTTGTCCTTCTTTCCACTATGTTTTAAACCCTTCCTAACTTTACAGTATGGTAAATAAATTGTTAAGTTGTTTGCATGCCAATTGTTAAAACCATAGCTGCTTTTTGTGTCCCTGCAGTGATAATTGAGCAATGTAGTGTAAACAAAGAATAATAGGAGCGTAAAGGTAACTACAGGGGTGTTATTTTATGTCTACAATGCTCTGATAATGGTAAAGATTGTATTTAGAACGGTTTTCTATGCGTAAATAATAGACACAAAGCATTTTTTCTGTTAGCATACACTATGGCATTACATCATGGGGTGTTATTAAGATGCTGCGTGAGTCCAATGTCAAGTTTTTATTTCGTCACAAAATGTTGTTGTTTGCAGCGGCGTATTAGCTGGAAATCAGAACCGGCAGTCATTGTTGACATTATAGTTGTAGTTAACTAACTAACGCAGTTACGCACAATCCCAGCCTTTGTTATTGATCAAAGCTGCAAAATAACCCATAATCGAGCCAAAAAAGAAGAAATTAAGTGTTAATAAAGGTGAGAAACACTACTGAACTACTCAAGAAATAACTCAAAGGGTGGGTTCTGTGTGATCTTGCTGCCTCATAGCTATCTTTGTCAACAATCAAGTCTCCAATCCATTCTTCATTTATTCCTTCTTTTGTCTTTTATATGCATTTCCGATTGTTTTCTGCATGCAAAACTATAAAAAATTGTTTCGTGTTACCTTCATCGTGTTGCATTATTTCTTAGGGGAAAACTGACTTGGATCTGGAATGGATTATTGACGCTAATCAGGCGAGATGCCATCTTGCCTCCTTGCACCGAAGTAGAATTTGTGTATTTGCACTTACAGACTGTCAATAGCATGAAAACTGAACAGTCTGAATTGGAAGTGAAGAACAGTTCTAAAATTATGCAATGTATTGTATGTCCAGTGACATCCATCCATCAATTTTCTATGCGATTATCGTCATTAGGTGTACCCCATGGACTGGTCACCAGCCAATCACAGGGCACATATACACAATCATTCATTCATACTCACATTCATACCTACGCACAATTTAGAGTCGCCAATGAACCTAACATGCATGATTTTGGAATGTGGGAGGAAACCGGAGTACCCGGAAAAAACTCCAGTGGCAGCGTTCCATTGGAAATAAGTGGCTCTTGTTTACCCAACTGAATGCTCCTTAATTACTGAGCGTATTTTTTTCTCTTGAACGAGCACCACGGTGAAATGCATTGAATTAATCCTCCCTTCTCCATGAACTTCAGCATCAGTTTATCCTAACTCTGTCCCATTCAGTGAGGGGAATAAAAGGCCCATTGAGTGTCTTTTTGTTGTTGTTTTATTGCAGCGCTGAGCTCATTAGCAGCTCCCCTCAGTACACAACACACGGCCTGGCCGCCGATTCTTTGTCAATTTTGTTGCTTGGACATCTGTCATGCGGTTGTTATTGTGGCCGATTTGAGCCAAGATTTGTCCCAAGAGCACACAAAGCAGACCCCATTTATGCCTCTAGAGTGTTTGTGAAACTAACGCATGCGTGATTCCATATAGTCAAAGGGGGTGTATTAAAAAGGAAAATAGTAAAACCTTTTTATTCAGCTCTGCAATCATGTCACTGATGGTCTGAATGCTTTTTTCTATTTTAGACGCAACATCATCACATTCACTCCTTAGTCTGGAGTTTGGCTTTCTTTTATGATGCAGTGACTTGATTGGTCCCCACAGGACCAACATCATCTCGCTCAGTCAGTCAGTCAGTCAGGTGTGTTCAGATCCTGTTGCGCTCTGCACCAAATTATTCATCATCTTGCCACGTCTGCCCTTGTTTTTCTCACAGCTGGCTTGTTCCTTTCAGTTTATTTCCATTCACGCTGCACAATACAGTGAGAATATCAGTCACTAATTCAGAATGACAAAACACACACCATTACTGTGATATTAAAGCATGAAGAATGATTCATGTTTATGCATGCTTAATTCAGTTTTTTATGATGTTTAATTTATTTCTGTTTTCCACAGTCATAATGGACATTTGGTGTCATTGTTGCTCCTATAAGAACTGAAGCTGGAATATTCTTATGCTCGATTAAATAAGTGGAAAATATACAATCAATTCATCAACATATTGTTATTTTTGTAATCCTTTTAAATACTAAGTATGTTTCCACATTAATATATTTACAGTGAATTAACCAAAGTCAAACAAAGTCTGCTTTGTGACACCGCTAGACATCTAAAATGTTCAGATTTTACAACATGTGTTGCGGTAAAAGTACGGTAAGGTCAATTAATTCATTTCAGACTCATCATTAAACCTCAATTAACCGCACGTGAGATATTTAAAGTAACATTTTCACTGTCAAACAAGTACAAGAAGAAGCAAAGCACCGTTTAATACAACTAAAATAAAGTAAAACTGCTCATCCTTTAAAGACAGCTGAAAGACACGGAAAGACGAAACAAGAAGGTCATTAGAGAGCAATACTGTCAATTTTTGGCATTTGATAGATGTGTGACTGTGTAGCTTTCAATATCTTAGAATGATGTTGTTTTTTTTCATAAACACCTTTTTTGAGAAATAAACCACGTTGTACTGTTTTTCGACAGCAATAGTTCAGACCGAATCACACAATGAATGAATCTTTACGCTCATTTCTTATACAGACCTTTCTTGCGCCAATGAGCCAAGTGTTCCCAGCAGAAGACGACGTCAACAAACATGTCGAAGATAACTGTAAGTTCACTCGTCTTTCATCTCTCGCCGCGTTTTCAATTTTAATAGTATTCTAATTTGTTTTGTCTTTGCAGGCTCCCTTATGTATTTGAATGAGGCCACGCTCCTCAACAACGTCAAAGTGCGATACAATAAGGAACACATATATGTACGTTTACATTTTCTCCAGTCCTACCATTGCATCATTGAAATGTATGGATGCTGTGTATTGCTGTGTCTCACCAGCTAATATTTTACATTTATATCACTCTGATCTTACGTCGTCTTTTTTTTTTACAGACTTATGTGGCCAACATATTGATAGCTGTCAATCCGTACTACGACATCCCCAAACTATATGGGCCTGAAGCCATCAAGTTGTACCAGGGAAAGTCACTGGGAACTCTGCCCCCGCACGTCTATGCAGTAGGTGAGGGTGTGAGTCACAAAAACGGTATGAATGTGAGTGTGAATGAATGATTGCGTATATGTGCCCTGTGATTGGCTGGTGACCAGTCCATGGGGTACCCCACCTCGCGCCCAAAGTCAGTTGTGATAGGCTCCAGCATACCCGCGACCCTAATGATAATAAGCGGCGTAGAAAATGGAAGAATGGATGTCACTGGGCATACTATAGCCTATTATTATGACTATAGCCTATTATTAGTATAAACAAATTGAAAGGCAAGTCATATGCAGTATTCTGATCATTTGGTGTCAATAATCTTACTTCAATGAGACATCACCTTAGACTACGTTACCTTAACACTACTTGGAGTCAGCCACGGCATGGCAGTGAGAAACAGGTTTCCTATTCTGTGTGAAGATGGTGCGTCTTTGGCTTCTTACCTTGTCCACTTTCTTAAATTGGCAACAAATAAATTGGATGCTAGCTAGTTAACTTGGTAGCCTGCAATATGCAATGAGTGGTGGGCGTCTCCCATGTCCCTGCAGTGATCACGTAGCAGTGTAAACAACATTTTAAAGCACATGCAGAGGTAGATCAAGCTGCTGGCTGCCACTCGTGATGCTGTTAATGTGGCTATCTTGCAGGGTTAATCAAAAATAATAATGCCGATGTTTATTTTGACCGAGTGCTGATAAGAGACCTGGCGACTCCATGCAGTTAATGTTAATTGGAGCATTATGAGCGGTAGTACTATTATATACTGCATTTCATTAATAGAATAGTTTTCAGGACTCTACAGGTGCTTTGCATGGGTTAAATTTCAAAACAGAATGATAGAACAATATCCTAAATGTAAAGAACACTGGAATAACATCAATGTCAATAAACCATACAAAACTCACTAAACATTTCACATTCATGCATGTTTATACGAGCTTTATACAGTCCTGTAATCAATATTGTGTCTTTCAATGTTCTTGTTGTTTGGATTAGCTGACAAAGCCTACAGGGACATGAAGGTTCTAAAAATGAGTCAGTCCATCATAGTTTCTGGTGAATCCGGTGCTGGCAAAACTGAAAACACCAAGTTTGTTCTCAGGTATGAACTTAAAAAAAAAAACTTTTAAGATTTCTGTGCACCCCCTCCATTCAGACTACATGTTTATTGTCCTGTTCATCTTGTTTGTGTTATCTTCCATTTTGCATCGTCGTTAAATTTGTTATGTTCAATGTGTCTCCATCCTGTAGATATCTGACCACAACTTATGGGAGTGGTCAGGATATTGATGAGAGAATTGTTGAAGGTAATAAAGATGCATCAACAAAGTTCATACAGCAAAGAAGCACATTGTGATCCTAACTGTATGTTCTTCTACCATCAGCAAACCCCCTTCTGGAGGCGTTCGGAAATGCTAAGACAGTCCGGAATAATAACAGTAGTCGCTTTGGGAAGTTTGTGGAAATCCACTTCAATGAGAAGGTCATAGAGGTTTGGGTGGTCTTGCTCAGTCACCTATGTTGTGATTTTTTTAATGCCTTATTATGCTTTTGTGTTGCCAGAATGCAGTTGTGGGTGGATTTGTCTCTCATTATTTGCTGGAAAAGTCGAGGATTTGCATGCAAAGTAACGATGAGAGGAACTACCACATCTTCTACAGGCTGTGTGCCGGAGCATCTGAGGACATCAAGAAGAAACTCCACCTAGACTCTCCTGACAGCTTTAGAGTTAGTGCATTTACTGCTGGCTAACACAAACACACGCAAAAATATTTTACGATTTGACTTTCATGACATAATTGTATTTGTCATGTAAAATGATTATATTATTCTTTTAGTTACATCTTTATTCTCGTAGGTATTTGACTTTATCATGTTTTATCTCTGTTGAGGTTGAAGTTTGGCGATGTAATTTCTAAAATGGAGTGCAAGTCAGTGGCAATTTTGTGAAAGTCCACTAGATGTCACAGTAATGCATTTTGTGATATCAGCATACTAATGTTGGGAAGGTCAGTGCTAGTCTGAGAGCTTGCGGTATTGATTGGCTCTTTTGGTTCCCAACCTGTCCTTAATTTAGTGTCATTTGTAGGCTCTTATTTTCATCTAATTTAGCAAATATGAACGGTTCCCCGCCACCACTAATGAGAAGCACTCAGAAGTCTTAGAGCCAGCACATGACCCATCCCTACTTCATACATCTTGAAATCCAAGTCTTCCACATTTGGATTAAGAGCTAATTTGTAAATTGAATGCACTTTTATGCAATAATCATCTCAGTGGGTGCATACTCAAAAGATAATAAATAAACAAGTACATGTGCCACATGTGGCACATGTACTTGTTTATTTATTATCCACTATGTGGATAATGTGCCACCATGTGGCCACCATGTGGCACATGTACTACAACGTCAACACAGTTGAGATATTTGCAATTGTGTCATTAAATCATGTCTCTTAGGTGGCAGCAACATCAACAGTGACAACAACTTGATGATATTGAGTCTTTCATATGGTGACAAGCAAAAAAAAAAATCTCCCTCAGGTTTCCCACCAGGAGTGAAATGCTTATTGTTTTTTTAAATTAGGTATGAAATGTATTTATTAATTTTTTTTGTGTGTGGCAGTATTTGAATCGAGGTTGCACCAGATACTTTGCCAGCCCAAACTCTGATAAGCAAATCATGCAGAACCGCAAGAGTCCTGAGGTAAAGACACTTTCTTTTTCTTTTTGCTTAAGTATTCTCCAAAAAAAAATTTTGCTATTCGCTGGATGCAAGCAAAATGTATGTTGGCTTTGTATTCTAAGACGTTCATTCAACTATTTGATAATGATGCAAAGACACAGAACAGAAGCGGCGCTTTGATTTGTGCAACCAAGCCTGCAGAATATCTGTAGTTGATAACAACAATAAAAACGCTGGTATGATGTGATGCTCTCTAGGGGACTAATTAAGGGAAGAAAGGGTTTTTAATGCTTAAGAGTGTTTAAAACATTGTTGCTAAGAAGAATGAACGATCAAAGAAGTGATCAATGCGTCCTAGTCATGATACATATTCTGGTTTATCTGGGATGGGCATGATAATCATTAATTTTTCATTAAGAATTCCGCCAAGTCATTGAAGCGAAGAAGATGAGATTCAGCTCTTAACTAGTGTGCTAGTTAAAGAAGTGAGCCACCAATCCACAAAGACATCAGCAGCGTTACTCTGCTTACATGGGCATGGAAACATCCCATCATATGAAGAAGTAATTGATTTAATGAAAAGGAATCTTCAAGAAGTCAAATGCCCATTTTACTTTACAAAATGTCCATCTTGTAACATGTATTACAGTGTAAATCTTCTAACTGCATTTGTCTATTCTACCTCATGTTTGTTATATGAAAGGACAATAAGGTGAAATATATTTTCTTTTCTAGTTTAGATGCGTGAGTACTTTCTGTTTTGGTGACGCATGCTCTCTCTTGGTGCTGGGTGGTGTTTGTTATGTTAAGATTAGTTTAAATAAGGTATGCTGGTCCATTGGTAGGTACAGCATGCCACTTAATATATTCTTGCATTACAATGATGTGTAAAAGTGTTTGTCCCTTCCTGATTTATTTTTTTTGCTTTTCTTTGTTTGTCACATTTCAATGTTTCACATCATCAAACACATTGTAATATTAGTTAATGACAGCACAGCTGAACACAAAATCCAGTTTTAAAATGAAACTTTTTATAATTAAGGGAGAAAAAAAAATCCAAACCTACATGGCCCTGTGTGAAAAAGTCATTGCCCCGATAAAACATAACTTAGAGAAATTAATTGAGATCCGTGTGGAAAAGGTTATAAAGTCTTTTCTAAAGCTTTGGGACTCCAACATTATCCGCAAATGGCCACCCGGAATTACCTTAAAAGTGAAAGACTCATTCCTAGACAAGAACAACTGCTGGACAAAAAATGAACGCTCATCTAAATTTTTCCCAAGACCTTTTGCAAAATACTCTTTGGTATGACGAGACAAAAGTTAAACTTTCTAGAAGGTGTGTGTCTCATTATGTCTGTTGTAAAAGTAACGCCACATTACAGAAAAAGAACATCACACCAACAGTAAAATATGGTGATGGTAGTGTGACGTTCTGGGGCTGTTTTGTTGCTTCAGGACCTGGAAGACTTGCTACAATAAATAAAACCTTGAATTGTTCTGTCTACCAAGAAAGCCTGAAGGAGACTGCCTGGCCATCTGTTCATGATGTCAAGCGGAAACCAACTTGGGTTCTGCAGCAGTACAATGATCCAAAACACACTAGCAAGTCCACCTCTGTATGGCCAAATAAAAGCAAAATGAATACTTTGGAGTGGCCTAGTCAAAGTCCTGACCTGAATCCTATTGAAATGCGGCGACATGACCTTAGAAATATGCTTCATCCTGGAAAACCCTCCAATGTGGCTGAATTACAACAATTCTGCAAAGATGAGTGGGCCAAAATTCCTTCACGGCGCTGTAAAAGACTCCTTGCAAGTTATGGCAAGCACTTCATTGCTTTTTGCTGCCAAGGGTGGCCCAACCAGTTGTTAGGTTTAGGGTAAAATCACTTTTTCACACAGGGTCAAGTAGGTTTGGATTTTTTCTCACTTAACTATAAACAGTTTCATTTAAAAATGACATTTTTGGTTTTGTTGTGTTGTAAGTGACTGATATTTACATTTATTTAGTGAGCTGGTAATATGGTAATGGATGAATTTAATTTAAACATGTATGTATATGAGATTGGAATACATCACTTAATACACTTTACAGTTCCACATGTCCATAGGGAGTATGAAGAAGCGCAGCTTATTTAATCCTACCCCCGCACGTTTTCCCCTATTTCAATACATTTGTAAACTTTCTGCAATTACTAAGTTTAAAATGCATAAGTAAGGTCATGTGACAGTGTGTTGAGTAGTAGCCAATGTTCTTCTCATTGCAAATAACTTCTATTGCAGTCCTGATGAATGACAATCACAATAAATAATAATAGTAATGAGTGGAATATAAACAATTATAACAGAACATTGTTGTAGTACAGACAATGTGCTCACTAGGATGCAAAGTTGCTAGTACAAGTACAAGAAATATTGCATTAACAGTCAGCAGACAGAAAATGTACTCTCCAAGGAGTGAAGTAATATGGTAACAGCAGAGAACAATAGAGAGTTTGCTGAAACAAGTAAGTGTGCCAAACATGCAAAAAAGAAATCAGGAGGGGTCAAACACCTTTTCACACCACTGTGTGTTTATTTAGTTTCCAAGTTTATGTAGTTTCTTTTGAAGGCTGATCTTTGCTGCTGGTGCAGGCTCTCTGTTTTATTTGGGATGCCGTGAAATGAGGAAAGCACTTGATTTATTTTTAACATTCGCCTGTGATATCTGCAGCACATAAAGGTGGGCGCTCTGAAGGACCCGCTTCTTGATGACCAGGGTGACTTTAACAGGATGTGTGTAGCCATGAAGAAGATTGGCCTGGATGACACGGAGAAGCTGGACCTCTTCAGGGTGGTCGCAGGAGTTCTACACCTGGGCAATATTGATTTTGAGGAAACGGGTAGTAGCTCAGGTTGGACATATTCTGCATGTAATTATATATTTACAATTATATTTAAGAGTATTTCTATTTTTTACATATGATTTAGTTTATAATTAGATTTGTATATATTGTGAGGAATCAAAGTAGAAAAATATTTTGTGGACTATATTTGCGGTATTATTAAAAATAATTGTGTTTGTAGGTGGCTGCGTTCTGAAGAATCAGTCCAGACAAACTCTGGAGTACTGCGCCGACTTGCTGGGTCTGGATCAGGATGACTTGAGAGTCAGTCTCACAACCAGGGTTATGCTCACGACTGCAGGGGGCGCCAAAGGAACGGTTATAAAGTAAGAACTCTTACTAATGTGCCACTTAATTGTAACTATAATCATGTCAGCTGTGCAAAAGACATCTAATCCATAATAGACCTGACAAAAAGCAAATCATTCATTTGAAATGACTGCAAAAAGGAAAAACATGTTGGTAAAGTCAGCGCTTTTTGTCAATGTTTATGTCGCCAGGGTTAATAAACATTTCAATACACAATTCCCACAACCTTACTAATATACAGATATAGAGTGTACACAGAACACAAATGACATGACTTACTACAGAAAGCATGCATCACAAAGCCCATTACAAAGGAGTTGTGGGCCTTCTTAACAGTCAATAGAATAGCTTTCAGCATTTTATTGTTAAATGGTGACCCAACAAAAAATTGACACATTTCAGGAGACCTTTCTACCTCAAAGGGAACCCTCTCTTTTCCTTGTATACTAGAACACTCCATCAGCTCTATTCATGTGATAGTGAGGATGCCATGTTGCATTATAATGACATCAACTAGTTGCAGTGGGAGTTTAGGCATTCCATTTGCTAGTTGGGTCTACAAACAGTAAGTCCGTAATGCTACACTGTACAGCTTCATCTGTTCTGTCTATGTCTGTCAAATAAATGCATAAATGCATTTCTCCCACAAGGACCACTCTGTAAATGTACGTGAAGCTCGTCCGCTTCCTCCGTCATTGGGGTTGTACCCAAGGCTGTAACTGCAGGAGGTTTACATCCAGGCACAACAGAAAATCCATCCATTCTGCTCATGCTGGGAGGAGTGCCTGCGTGCATGCGGCGCTCTGTGGATTTTCCGGCGGCCGGGTATGGTGGTATGGCCCCGTGTCTCGGGGGAGCTCGCGGTGATGCTGCTCGCTGCATTGGGGGGGTGGCACATCCAGGTGCATATGTGAAAATGTAGGTGTGTAAGTGTATGTGGTGGCATGTGTGAGTATAGGAACAGGGTTTGGTGTGGGTACTGGGGCTGGGGTGGACGGGTC
>QODF01000026.1:3984017-3996006 GCA_024372805.1 Oostethus manadensis | reverse complement strand
CCGCTTATCCGGGTCCGGGTCGCGGGGGCAGCAGCTTCAGTAGGGAAGTCCAGACTTCCCGGTCCCCAGCGACCTCTTCCAGCTCCATCGGGAGGACACCAAGGCGTTCCCAGGCCAGCTGTGAGACATAGTCCCTCCAGCGTGTCCTAGGTCTTCCCGGGGGCCTTCTCCCGACTGGGCATGCCCGAAACACCTCACCAGGGAGGCGCCCGGGAGGCATCCGGACTAGATGCCCGAGCCACCTCAACTGGCTCCTCTCGATGTGAAGGAGCAGCGGCTCTACTCTGAGCTCCTCCCGGATGGCCGAGCTCCTCACCCTATCTCTTAGGGTGAGTCCAGCCACCCTACGGAGGAAACCCATTTCCGCCGCTTGTATTCGCGATCTCATTGTTTCGGTCATGACCCATAACTCATGATCATAGGTGAGGGTGGGAACGTAGATCGATCGGTAAACAGAGAGCTTTGCCTTCCGGCTCAGCTCTCTCTTCACCACGACGGTCCGGTACAGCGACCGCATTACTGCGGAGGCTGCACCGATTCGTCTGTCGACCTCGCGCTCCAACCGTCCCTCACTCGTGAACAAGACCCCGAGATACTTGAACTCCTCCACCTGAGGCAAGACCTTACTCACAACACAGAGGTTACAGTCCACCCGTCTCCGACTGAGAACCATGGCCTCAGAATTGGAGGTGGTGAGTCTCATCCCAGAAGTTTCACACTAAGCTGCAAACTGTTCCAGTAAACGGTAAATGTCACAGCGTGATGAGGCCATAAGAACCACATTGTCTGCATTGCAGAGACGAGATCCTAAAGTCGCCAAGCTGGACTACCTCAACGCCTTGACTGTGCCTAGAAATTCTGTACATGAAGCTTATGAACAGAATCGGTGACAAAGGGCAGCCAACATTTACCGGAAACAAGCTCGACTTACTGCTGGCAATGCGAACCAGCTACATCCTCAGTCAAGGTCAGCAAGCCCCTGTCCGCACTGTAAACAGTGTGAACTTTGGGATGCTTCGCCTTTCTGAGGTATACCCCACGGAACTCCTCCCACACCCGAGTTTTTGCCTTGACCATTACCGAAGCCGCGTGCCGCTTGGCCTGCTGGTACTTGTCAGCTGCTTCGGGAGAACATGCGGACGCAGGTCTGATGATACGACCACAAAGTCGATCATAGACCTGCGACCTGTGTGCTAAGTGCACTTATGGACATCCTTATGTTCGAACATGGTGTTTGTTATGGACAAACTGTGGTTCGCACAGAAGGCCAACAACAACACACCACACGGGTTTAGATCAGGGAGGCCGTTCCTCTCAACCACGCCCCTCCAAGTCACACTATCATTGCCCACATGGGCGTTGAAGTCTCCCAGTAGAACTATGGAGTCACCAGCTGGGGTGCTCTTCAGAACCCCTCTGATAGATTCCAAGAAGGCTGGGTACTCTGAACTGCCGTTTGGCGCGTACGCACAAACCACAGTCAGGACCCTTTCCCCAGCCCAAAGACGTAGGGAAATAACCCCCTCGTTCACCGGGATGACTCCAACACAGAGCCACCAAGCCGAGGGGCTATTAATAAGCTCGCCGCCTCTCCCCTGCAGCAACTCCAGAGAAGAACAAGGTCCCACCTCTCTTAAGGAATTTGGTTCCAGAGCCCAAACTGTGGGTTGAAGTGCGTCCGACCATATCTAGTCGGAATGTCTTCGCCTCTTCCACAATTTTGGGCTCCTTCCCCACCAGAGAAGTGACATTTCATGTCCCAAGAACCAGATTTGGCCGCCGAAGACGAGGTCGCCCGGACACCCGCCCACGACCACTGTCCAAATTGCATTTCACCGGACCCTTATGCTTGCCACTGCAGGTGGTGGGTCTGTGGGGGGGAGTTTCCGTGTTCCTGATTCGGGCTAGGCCCGGCCAGGCCCTACGGGTGAAGGCCTGGCCACCAGGGGCTCGCCTTCCGAGCCCCTCCCCCAGGCCTGGCTCCAGGGTGAGGCCCCGGTGTCCCACGTCCGGGCGGGGTGCGGTCACTCCTCTTGGTATTTTTCATTAGGGTCATCTGAATCACTCTTAGTCTGGCCCGTCACCTAGAACCTCTTCGCCTTGGGAGACCCTACCAGGGGCATAAAGCCCTCGACAACATAGCTCCTAGGATCACTCGGGCACTCAAACCCCTCCACCACGATAAGGTGGTGATTCAAAGAGGGGCACTGATCTTGTTAAGCGCAAAGGAGTCACAATGGGACCGTGCAACATTTGAGACAGTGTACAGAAAGACACACGTCTAGCAATAGTTTTCGCTGAAAGCCGAGGTTGCACTGTACAAGAATACCTTGTTAATTGGCTGACTGTGATGAGCGGATATTTGTAAATTTGGATTCAATTTTACTAAACATAATATTTTCGTATTTAGAAAAAAAGCTGTGTATTACTTTCTAAATAGAGGCCCTGATGGGGTATAGTATTTCCCTAAGTGGTGGTAAGAGTGGGATAATGTTATATAGTATTAATAATGTCCTCCATCAGTTCATGTGTTCAATGCCGGTGCAAATATAAAAGGCAGCAATTGCACACTGCTGTAGATGTCCTTCATACTGCATATTATCCCCAGCTCACTTTTTCAGTGCAGAATATGTTAGTCTGTAGTGGCACTGCTCCCATATACGTGGTGTTGATGCGGTGTTTGAGCAATTGGACCGGACCCGGTAGTTAATATTGCAAGAGGACCAGATGCTGGCCTGGCCTGGAAGTGTTTCCCCGACATGAATAATGCAGGAGGTATCTGAGGAGGCAGGCAAGTGTATCGCTTGAACACAGTTCAAAAAACAAGGCCTCCACTGTCTGGAGGAGGGAGGCGGGGCCTGTCTTTGTCATAAAGCCCCAGACTGATCCACGGTGCCGTGGGGGAGTTAGACTGCAGCATAAAGCCATGGACACTGTGATTGTATCACTCAGGGCTTGTCTGAGTCTCTCTCCACAGGGAATGTGAAACATTGCAATGGATAAAATTGCATGTCAAAGCTTGTTATCATCGGATGTGTTTTATTAGACCTGCAGCATTTAAATCGCATCGCCATCAGGCGGCGAACATGAGCGATTGTCAGACTTTGCTTTTTTATCTTACTCAAGACTAAACGGTTGGAATTTGAAATAAGAGAAAGACGGGCAAATAGATCAATGGAAGCTAAAAGGCAGATCATTAATATTAAACTCTTCTTCTCCCAGCTGGGACAACCTAGTTGAACTGTGGGTCACCGTGGTCTTGCACTTTGTCCTTACAGTGAACCCTGCTAAATAATGAATTGAAAAAATGTGTTGAAAATGCCATCAGAGTCAAGTAGAATTCAAGGCTCACTTTGAACTTTCCATTCATCTTCGGCTTGACCACGTCACTCAAAAAAAGAAAGATCTTGAGAGAAGAAAAACGGCACTCTTAGGCTGCGTTCACACTTCTGGTTGGCTACTTTAAATAATATATAGTTATGCACTCTTTGGTGCCATTTGCTTTGCTCGCTGGTATTTTTGCCGGTCATATAGAACATATGCATAAAAAAGGGGCTTAGATGGGCAACTTTATGAACTGTTATGTGACCTAACTGAACTATTCCAAAATAAAATGCCATCTAATAGGTTGAATTTGTAGATGATTTTTCTTTTCTGCTTTATTTACCAGCTTAGATTCCACTAATAATATAAATAACAAAGTAATATATACTTAAAGGGCACCTTTGTCACACAGAAAGAGAGCAGGGCAGCGATACAGCTCTTCCAATGCACTTTCATTTGCATAGTTCTCATTTTTGGATGCTTCTTGCTGTCATTTCAACATTGGACCATATATATATTCCATGCAGTATTGACATTTGAGCTCAAGTGAACCGAGCAGCACTAGAGTTGTCTTGGAGACACATCCCAGTCTCATTACACCCGGGATCAGATGATTGCGTTTACACTTGACCAAATAAACAGTGCTAGCATAGTAGATGTACCAGAGTATGTATCAAAACAGGGGTGTGCAAACGTTTTACACATACTAAAAGTGAGGGGATGCGATGGCCACTTTGATATTTTGTAAGGCAACGTGTAAATATAGTAAAATATACAAAAATTGCATCTCAGCTCTGCGATATAGACGATTAAGGCTATTATTAGTATCAACTTTAGTATTTGTTCTTTTGGCCATTTTTGCTGTTGTTTTTTTTTTAATTTTACAAATATTTAAACTTTTTATTTAAATAATCTTTGTCCATTTTTTCTCATAATATTATGACTTTTTCTCAAGATCTTCAATCACATTTGGAGAAAAGAAAAAAAGGTCTCATGGGAACAGGGCAATCAAAAGCCACCCAGACCGTGAACATCGCTACTATGAATGATAATACAAGTAATATGGAAATTCCAGTGTGCTGGGAATTATTGGAAGTGCACATTAAGTGCTTTACACACACTAAGTTCTATAGTCTATCCGACCTTGGTGTTCCCAGCAACGGCATCAGCAAGGGACATGTGGATGTTTGTTCCATCGGAGTTGAACAGCTGCGGTGCATTGTTAATATCCAAACAGAAGATGTAGTAAATCAAAGTTACTTAATATTTATCAGACGTATATGTTTAGACTTGTCTGCACCCTTAATCACCGTTACCAATAATCACCATCGACATGAATTATGGCAGCACCTGGTCTGCTTGGAGCGTGTCTGACTACAGTGCGCCATGGCGGCCACAGCAGGTGGCTCTCTCCGCTCTACACCCTGGTTCTCCTGATCAACGGGGCGCCACCGGGTTTGCCCGGAGTGTGTCTGACAATGAGGATATACTGTGGCGACCATAACGCTGCTTCATTAGACACTTCATACTTACAGGAGACCCGTGTTGATCGGTTTTGTGACTGGATTAAATAAAAAGGTGTGTTTGTCTGGTGGTGTTTTTTAATTATGCTTTTCTTAAAATTAATGTTAATATTTTCTTGTAAATTGTCTTCTTCCAATAATGACTTTATTTAATTAATTTAAGACTTTATTCTTGAACATTAAAACTTTTTCCTTAATCTATTTTTTTGTTAATTTGTTTTATTCTTTAATAATTTGTTTTATTTTATTCTTTAAGAATTAAACTTTTTTCTAATATTCTGAAGTTATTCTTGTAAAAATGTGACCTTTTCTGCAAACTTTTTTGCCTTAATAGTTTGACTTTGTAAAATGATTGCAGATTTTTTGCATTTTGTGTTCCTGTGCAAATTTGCTTAGTAGCTAAACAAATATTACAAAGGAGAATGTGCCTGACACACTTATTCTGTGTGCCCCAATAGGGTGCCTCTAAAGGTGGAACAAGCTAACAATGCCCGTGATGCTCTGGCGAAGGCCGTGTACAGCCGCCTCTTTGATCATGTGGTGAAACGTGTCAACCAGTGCTTCCCTTTCAAGAGTTCCTCAAACTTCATTGGAGTGCTGGACATTGCTGGCTTTGGTAATGAAATTTAGTAAAAGCAAGTTCCAAGGATGACTTTTAATAGCCTGTTGGCACTTCATCTTTTGAAGGGAACAGTGTGTACCATGTTTCTTCATACAGCAATTTGGAATCCAATAAAATGGCAGAAAATCATACTTTTGTTCCCTTTTCTCAGAGTACTTTGAGCACAACAGCTTTGAGCAGTTCTGTATTAATTACTGCAACGAGAAGCTGCAGCAGTTTTTCAACGAGCGCATCCTCAAAGAGGTACGTAAACAGCATTTTTTATTTAGGTGTTATTCATCCTGAAATTCTTGCTTTGTTATGTCATGAACTGATAACTTGGGTACTTTTTATTGAGACGGGATACTGTGGATGCCGTTTATGTCTGTTTGTGTCTCTGGCTTTCCTACACTCTTGCATTTAAATGCACATTTCTCAGGGGATATTGTGATGCTCTGTTAGTTTCGTCCAAAAATTAAGATTTGCATTGGATGTATATATGTTGGACCTATGTTTATTTTTGTGCAGGAGCAAGAGCTCTATCAAAAGGAAGGACTGGGAGTGAACGAAGTGCATTATGTTGACAATCAGGACTGTATAGGTAAGATCTTTATTGTCTGCTTCACTCCTACACAGAAGACTGTGCAAAAGCATTGCAATACTTAAATGACAGACCCCTCAGATGTTGGTTAAAATGAGCCCACGCATGACGTCAGGATTGGCACAGAACCTTTTTAAGTTAACTGCACTGCATTTGATTGCATCTGTTTAACCTGTTGCAATTTTGTTGAAACTTTTCAGTTATAAAGATTTTATTGTTTCCCCGAAATAATACATTTATTGATCATCTAAAAGGGATTCAATTTCTTGGCAAATGGCTTTGAGAGTTATCCGTGTTGCAGTAAATGTGTTGTATCATTTGTTTGTGTACAGCATGGTAGTGCAATGTTTTTATATTTTAGACAGTTTTGGCCCTGGGGAAGAACTAAATTGAAAAAGAAGTCTCCTTTACCCTATATTGTGTGTACTGTGAATACAAGGCAATGTTATTTTTGTGTGCCAGGACTGATATTAGCTAAGCAGGAACCACACACTCTCTCACTGTTTAAAACAAGTTATTTTTTAATGCAATAAATCAACGTCATGCATATACAGGGCTAAGTGTATTAGAATAACTATAACTTTACCTTCGGGTCTTCTGACATGAAAACAAGGCGACCTAGTAAGTCTTAGGGACACTGTTAAAGTGAAGGTTTGCTTCTGAGAGCTGTGCTATGCAAGCTCTGCAATGCGTAGACAGATACTTCTGTCAGGAGAGCCCACATTAGAGCCCCACACACCACAAATGCACTAAGGATGCTTAAAGTATAACATCATGCCGCCTACGTGGGACTCATTTGTGCCATTTCTGCTGCTCAGGGCCATCTGTCACAGTGGTGAAAGTGCACCTGTCACTGTTGCAAAAATACAGATTTCTCATTATCCACGAAGCTTGTCACTGATGGTAGGCAACATAATGAATCGTTATGTGGATTCTTCAGTGGCACAAGAAGCCAGCGAGGAATGATACAATCTTGGTTTTGTTGTGCCAGTTGGCAAATGAATCCCAGAATTAATAGGATGAAGTAGTCAGCGTATCAAGGTGAGGCTTTTTCATTTGTATTTCAAAAGCTGTGATTATTCAGGTGCGAGGTTAACTGACAGCCGTGAATAACATTTATGACTTGCAAATGACCGTTAGGGCCGCGCATTAATTCACTTATCAGTCTTCGGGATTCATGCACAGGTGCTTGTTGATGCAAATTTTTCTGGGAGGTCCTTGGCTATTAGATTATATTCCAAACACAGCATGGCGAATGAATAATTCAGCTATCGTACTAAATGGGTATCCTGATGAACACGTTTAGTGCTTTAAATATTCGCATGGTCACAAATAAGCGTTACTTTGACAACATGAACGCCACACAGATCCAGGCGGCGTTCCGAAATACTTATCATCAAGATCAATTTGTTCACAATAGATATGATATTTTTTTGCAGACCTTGTAGAAGCAAAGCTGGTGGGCATCCTGGACATTTTGGATGAAGAGAACCGTCTTCCTCAGGCCAGCGACCAACACTTTGCACTGGCTGTTCACAGCAAGCATAAAGACCACTTCAGACTGACGGTTCGACACGTCTCTCCCTCTCTTGCTGCTATTATTCGCGCCCTTTGTGTGGGCAGAGAGATCGAACTCCACATTGGTTTTGTCGTGTAACAGCAGAATGTGAATGACTCACGGTCTCATTCCCCCCTTCCCTTTGTCTTTGTTGCTCTCCTTTGCCTCAACCATCTCTTGTTGCAAGCATGATATACTTTTAGATTGCATAATTGACACTGATTCAAGTTTGAGACTTTGGACATGAATAATTACTGAGTATCATTATCACTCGCTTAATACTCAATCATTCACAACTGAAAAACTCAAATATTTAATCATATAAATAAATATTTAATCCAATTGACATTATTATACATGGCAGAAGCAGCTAAAACGAAAGGTCTGTCATTATCACTTCCACTCAACCGTCTTTTGATTAATTGCCTGATGTGTCACGAAGTTGAAACCCCCCATATACGCCCTCCTAAAAAAAAATGGTGGTCCTCCAAGTTTGGACTTTTCGTGGTAACGTATCTACTCCTGTACATTTAAAAAAAATCTATTTATCTTGACCTGTGACCACAAAAATTGCTGGAGACATAGTTGGAGCGGAAGAATAGACTGTGTGCGGCTCACAAGCACTACTCTCAACACCAGACTGCCGCGACTATCATGAAGGATAAAAGACTGCGTTGTTACGTCTATCTGGACATTGTAAGGATGACAGGAAGGTTGATTAACATTCTATTCATTGCAGAAACAACTACTGCTGGTCGAAGCACGCCAAAACATTAGCAAACTCAACTGTCCTTCCTGCACCGAGCCATCGTCCTCCTCCCACACACACACACACAGACACACACACGCACGCACGCACGCACTGTCAGTAATCATGTCACGTTTAGACATTCAGAAATCACAAATGTCTTTTACACATTACTGCCAGATGGCTACAGTATCATTGAGCCTGTTAAAGGACCTGCTTTGATGGAAGTGACAATAACCAAGCAGTGTAGTGGTCTTATAATGAAGTTGCAAAGGTTGCTAGTGTTTGGGCTTTTTTTCCCCAATTTTGTATTTCCATCCATCCTACTTCTACTCCGCTTATCCTCTACTTCATATTTGTTAAATATATTGTTCTTGTAATTCTTGTATTTAGTGTTTTATCACTGTATTGTATATGTCCTTCATGCATTATCTGTACAATGTGAACGACTTAGAAGTTGATTTAGGCACAAAGACTGACTTACAGGCCGCACAGTGGCCGAATGGTTAGCATGTTGGCCACACAGTATGAATGTGAGTGTGAATGATTGTTTATCTGCCCTGCTATTGGCTGGCGACCAGTCCAGGGCGTACCCCGCCTTTTGCTCAAAGTCAGCTGGGATAGGCTCCAGCATACCCCCGCGACACTAATGAGTGGAGCGGCATAGAAAACGGATGGAAGGACTGACTTACACCAAAACCAGACTTTCCAGCAATGGAACTGGTATTTAACCCGAGGACCACCTGTACTTTTTTTGGACATTCATACCGACGGACAATTTAGTGTCGCCAATTAACCTAACATGCATGTTTTTGGAATGTGGGAGGAAACCAAAGTACCCGGAGAAAACCCACACATGCACGGGGAGAGCATGCGAACTCCACACAGAGATGCCCAACTGAGATTCAAACCCTGAACCTCCTGACTGTGAGGCCAATGTGCTACCCACTCAGTCACCGTGCGGCCCCCGGTGCATATTAATTAACAATTACGCAATATGTAAACATGTCAGTAACACACAATTCAAACATTTTAAATGTAATAAAACTCTTAAAACACACACTTCAAACTAAATATGCGTTAGATTGTTCAATTAACGTGCAAATGATGTGCTGGACTGCATTGCGCATGACCGTGCCAACACAACACAAAACACAACACACCCTCGCATACAGTAACTTGTATGCGAACAAAATCATACAGTGAAGGAACATCCCAGCAGCTTCATCAGTCAAAGATCTCCTTATTTGTGCAGACTTGTGTTAATTATATTTTAATATAAAAAGAGAGTGTTGAGTCCAAAAATAAACCTTAGTATTTAATACTGTTTGGGAGAAATAAAACCTGATTTTTTCATTTGAATCCTTTAGTCGTCATGATCGTGACCGAAAGGTACCATGGGCTTCTCCTGCCTCATAATTAGGCTTATAGGATGTTGAATATCCATTTAAGTTAACGAATGAGTTCATTGCCTGTTAAATGGCCTTCACTTGTAAAGTGTTTTTTTCCTCCATTAGATTGTATAAAGCTTGTTAATTCACACATTGAATAGCAACGGCGGCATATGTTGCCATGGCAGGAAAGTTACCATCTCATCCATACACAATGGTGACGCAGCATCTGCTGGACTGCAGAGGAGCTTGAGTTCATGCTTAGGTCAAGACCGTTAACAGTATGTAAATGTGTTTTCTGGACACCGGAGTATCAGTCGCATCAGTCAAACAATGCTTCATGAAAAGGGGGGGAAAAAACACCGCACTTAAGTCGCATTTACCAGTATTTATGATCGGAGAGTTATGGCGCTACCCCTAGCAAAATAAAATTCTCGAGAGAAGAAGATAAAGCCAGAGAGAGGGGGCAATGTTTACACCAACAAGGATGCATACTAAAGCTACGAACGCTGAAATAGGTACATTTTTAAAGTATATTTCAACAAATAACCTTTCTTGCTTAATAAACGACCGAAAGAAGAAGACACTTTTAATTTATGACATGACATCTGGATGCATGCATCAAAACAGCTGTATTTTAACACCAAAATGTAATTTTTGTATTCACAAAAGATTTCAACTAGACAAATCATTCATGTGTATATTGTAGTCAAACGACACCGCTGTCTAAAATGCGACCTTTCTCAATCCACATAGGTACCATAGAATTAGAAGAATTAGAAAGTAATCTGTAACATCAGCTTCTGGTGTTGCCCCAAAAAACCCTTCCACCCCACTTAACTCGTGAGCCCAGCACGACTCGCTGAACCAGTGAGCCCACGTCAGGTTCACCATTCACTTGTCGGCACTCTCATGCCTCCGTTGGCTGGTGAGTCTAGTTTCGCAAGTGCCCGAGTTCTCTGAGTGCTTAGCCTGCCGTTAGGGAGCAAGCGGCTCAGATTGGAAGTGGGCGTGGAAAGAAGAGGTCAGGTCCGTTCTTTTTTCCACAGGGTTAATAAATGTATGCAATAGCAGTTAGAGTAACAATTGCACAATTGACTCTTATCCTGTTGTCCCTTGGCAAAATAGATAAAAGGGCGGCTTAAACGTGAGGGGTGTACTCACTTTTTTACTGCGGCACTGTTAGTCAGAGGATATACATGAACATACACTATATATGCAGTACCTTAATTTCTAATCTAAATATGCCTTGTGTGTTACCACAGCAACCACATGTCAAGTACCACTTATGCTGCTCCTCACTGATGAAACAGGAATTCATTGGCTTATTATATTCATGCATGCAAATGCATCTGATGGGTGAGAAGGTCTATGTAAGCAACCATGTCAAGTGGGTAAAAAAATACCTTGCTTTTGAGATTGTGCAGCGTATGTAATACATATATTTCAGTGTTGATTGATCCAAACCAGCCTTTCAATCAATAGCAGCACAGTGTAGATAAACATTGTTATTCGGTAGCGATAGTGATGGTTATTGTAGGAGTGAAATCAAATCATTACATTTACGTGTTAACACTGTCAATGTCTCTCAGGTTCCCAGGAAGTCCAAATTGACTATTCATCGGAATCTGCGGGATGATGAAGGCTTTATCATCAGGCACTTTGCCGGAGCAGTGTGCTATGAAACGGTAATTTTGCCGCACAAAGACTAATATACAGGGAAGTTTTGTTGTATAAATATCCAAGTACTGCATTTCACAGTTACAGGAAAAATAAGAGTGAGCGACGCAGCTTTGAGCTGTGTAAATATTAGAGCACATGCTGAATGGGTGTCAAATATGGATGCAACTTTGTATTTCATTTCAAAGCCTTGACCTCCTTAAAAAGACATCTGTCACCCTTGCACAAATGACTGTTAAGGTGAAAATGGTTGTTTTGTGTGCCAATTGTGCATAAAGTCAAGCACACACGTGCATGTGTCCACAGACTCGATTTGTGGAGAAGAACAATGACGCCCTCCACATGTCCTTGGAGAGCTTAGTGTGCGAATCCAAAGACAACTTTGTACGGGAGCTGTTTGAGAACTCTACTAGCAACAAAGACTCCAAGCAGAAGGCGGGAAAGCTCAGCTTCATCAGTGTTGGAAACAAATTCAAGGTCAGAGTGGCCTCAGTGTTTGTCTGGCAAATGAAGAAGCTACTCAAGTTAAGTGCTCTAATATATATATGTATATATATATATAT